>JAJLWP010000048.1:0-47429 GCA_030570755.1 Wenyingozyma methanosorbosa | reverse complement strand
ACATACACATACACATACACATACACATACACATACACATACACATACACATACACATACACATACACATACACATACACATACACATACACATACACATACACATACACATACACAAACACAAAGACTTGTACTTATACACAAAGACTTATACTTATACACAAAGTCGTCATCACTTATCTTCATCTTCATCTTCATGCAGTCTATCAAACATCAAACACAATATGTCTTATGTCAACAACTTACATGAATCACTATTAGTGATTCAAGGGTTACTCAACCCACCCAAAAAAAACTTCTTTTATGATGGTGGATTATACGTAATCCTTAAGGTTTAGAAACCCATTCATAAGAGAAAAACAAAAAAGCCACAATTGGAACCCCTTGGTACCCCTTACAATTATGACGGTGAGTTATACGTAGCTCTTAAGGTTTAGAAACCCACTCATAGTTGAAACAACAAAAAGTCACTATTCAAAAACTGATAGTGCAACTACTCTTATGATGGTGAATCATACGTGGTTCTTAAGGTTTAGAAACCCAGTCATAATAGAAAAACAAAAAGGCCACAACTGGAACCCCGTGGTACCCCCTACAATTATGACGGTGAACTATACGTAGTTCTTAAGGTTTAGAAACCCACTCATAATTAAATGAGCAAAGCCGCTAGATAAAAAGTCTTAGCGCAAATACTTTTATGACGGTGAATCATACGTGATTCTTAAGGTTTAGAAACCCACTCATAATTGAAACAAAAAAGCCACAATTGGAATCCCGTGGTACAACTACTTCAATAAATGAGAAAAGACTCATAATTGAAATAAACAAGAAAGTCACTACTTGAAATCTAGTAGTGCAACTTCTTTTATGATGGTGGATTATACGTAGTCCTTAAGGTTTAGAAACCTATTCATAAGAGAAAAACAAAAAGGCCACAACTGGAACCCCGTGGTACCCCTTAGTAATTATGATGGTGAATTATACGTAATTCTTAAGGTTTAGAAACCCAGTCATAATTACACAAACAAAAACTACTAAATTAATAGTAGAATGTAAAATAAAAAGTAAAAATTTTATATAAAGTATATAATTTTTTTTGGGATCAATAGTCCAGTATAATATTAAGATGCTAAAATGTCAAAATATTATACTGGACTATTGATCCCTTTTTTTTTGTCGGATTTTTTTCAGCATACTATATACACCTTATTAATGGAGAAAGATTAACTTTTTGAAACATTCCTATAATCGTAAACACGTAAATCTTCATAAGAATAGCTGCCCCATCTATTTCACCTTAAGACTCATTTTAAGAAAAAAATTATGACCAAATTGATTGTGGTGATTTTGAACAAACACTTAACACCCGATCATTGTCCACTTTAGTCTTGAAAAATATAAAGAGAGATTTCCTACATGGTTGATAGCAATTGTATCATATCAATCATTGCTGAAAAACTTGAGAGTTTGGAAGAGAGTAAGTTGCACTGGTACGGGAAGAATAGATGCATTAAGCTAAATGAACACATATCAAAACTAATACAATTTAAAAAACATGCTTCTTTAAGGAATGAGCCAAGTAAATACGAATAACGATAAGACACGAAATATGGGGTCAGAAGAGGATAAGCAAAATAGTATAGCCGATAGTACTTCCGATGAACTGAGTATACCGAACAAGAAAACCAACACTTCAATACGAGTAATCAGTTTTAATGTCAATGGTTGTAAAACACTGAAAAACTACTATCCATGGAACAAGCTGCCTCCTTCACGTCAAGGTAGTACTGCAAATACACCTGTCAGTTCGCAGACTTCAAGTGAGTCTATCCCTGTACCGTCTCAAACAACCAGCAATGCGTTGAATGATTTGATGAAAAGAAGCCAATCCAGGAGTCACAAAAGTAAAACCAACGTTGCTGACTATCTGGACTATATGAAAGGTGATGTGATTTCATTTCAGGAATTGAAACTACAGATGAGCGATCTTACAAATGATACCAGCAATAAGAACAACAATCCAGCAACATCTTTGGAGGTATGTGATGTGCCAGGATACTATTCTTTTATCACCTTGCCTAAAGTCAAGAAAGGTTATAGTGGTGTTGGAGTCTTTGTTAGAAAGCCAAATGAGAATGAGTCCGAACTGGTGAAGAAATCACTTACTGTGGTGAGAGTAGAAGAAGGTATCACGGGATATCTTAGTTCACCATATGGGAATAATAGCAAGTCATACAGGGACATTTTTGAAGAGTCAGAGGGAGAATCTAGTGCTATTGGTGGGTACTCAGATCTAGATGAACTAGGTATTGAGAGTGAGAAATACGCAATGGATTTGGATCAGGAAGGTAGGTGTATTATAGTAGAGTTGAATTTCAATATTGTGATTATATCCGTGTATTGTCCTGCTAATTCAATGTGTACTGAGGAAGGAGAGAAATATAGACAATTGTTCTTGAAGTTGCTCTTTGACAGAGCTAAGAATCTTGAGCAAAAATTTGGTAAACAAGTAATGATAATAGGAGATATCAACGTTTGTCTTAACCTAATAGACAGCGACGATTACATTACACAAGGTTTAAAGAATGGTATATTGAAAACGGGAAATAGTGGCTATATCGATGAAGTAGAAGTTTTTGAGAGAGACAATAGCGAGGAAGTGTTAGCGTTCAAGGAAAGCACGGGTGCTAGAAAGATCGTCCATAGTTGTGTTTATGATACCACTGGTTTGGTAGATAACAAAGATTTAAGTGAATCACCATTTCTGCATGATGTTACTAGGGAAGTTCAAGGTAGGAAATTGAAACTATATACGGTTTGGAACACTTTTAAAAATAATAGACCTTCGAATATTGGATCAAGAATTGATTTGATTCTTAGTACTAATGTGATTTCCAAGTCGGTGACTGACTCTAACATTTGGAATTTTATCCATGGTTCTGATCATTGTCCGATCTTTGCAGACTTTTGTACTGATAAACTAGCGAAGGAGATTGAAGATGAGAAACTATTTAGCAAATTTGACGAAGTTTATTCGAAGTACAAGGACAAGACCAATTCTCACGAAGCTAGATTACTATATAAGCCTTTCAGTTCAAGCAAGAGTATTGACCTGTTTTTCCGCGGTGGTGAGAACAAAAGAAAACTAACCCCTGAAAGCGATGATGTTACCGCCCCAAAATCTAAAAAGAAAGGCATTGATTCTTTCTTTAAAAGCAGTAACAATAAATCTAACAACACAGCAAAACAAACCGCAAAGAAGCCATCATCACAAAGCTCACAACAGCCGATTAAAAGCTTCTTCATCAAAGATATTCAAGAACAAGAAGAGATAGAAGCAGCTAACAACAGTCTGTCCAAGATCAATGACTCAAAACCCAAGATGTCTTCAATGGACATCTTCAAATCTATGAAATCAACTGTTCCTTTATGTAATCACAATAAACCATGTACCTTGAGAACAGTCAAGAATGAGCAAAGTGAGAACAAAGGTAAGAAATTTTGGTGTTGTGCGAATAACTCCCGAAGCACCGATACTTTTCAGATTGCAAACTCCACTAATAAACAAAGTCCCACTGTTGATCAGAGTGAGTTCAGCTGTAACTTCTTCAAGTGGGCTACTAAATAGACGGTAAATAATCACCATATTCTGTACATTAATATGAACTCTATGCTATAAGCGCTTACTTAAAAATATTTATAGAGGTCTCAGGTGTGTCTATAATAAATATTTTCACTTAGAAAATTTTAATTTTTTTTTTTTCTTACAATAAGTGATTTTATCTATAACTGTTTCCTATCTCTTTGATTTCAGGCATATATCATTCGCATACACAGTATAACTAGTCATGAGCGAGAGTACGAGCAGTAGTAGTAGTACAACGACAGAGAAAGATTTAACAAGAGGATCCAGAGTTAGTGGTATGTATCTATAAATCTAACGAAAAAAATTATAGATAAGCGAAAGCAATTACTAACAAGCACTTTTATCGTACAGGAAAAAACTGGAAAGTTGATAAAAAGGCATTCAGAGTGAGGTCATTAGGTGCATCAACTAATTGGTCAAAGAAACAAGAATTAAGAGCCAAAGAAGAAGCTATTAAACAAAAGCTCCGGGAATTAAAAGAAGAAAAGGAAAGAGAGCATAAAGAAAGAATTGAAGCTATAAAGAAGAGAAGAGAACAGAAGGAAGAGAAGGAAAGATACGAAAGAATGGCTGCCAAGATGAGTGCTAAGAAGATTGAAAGACTCAAGAGAAAGGAAAAGAGAAACAAACTGTTGAAGGAACGTTAATCCATTACTTATATACTATACCTATCTATCTATTCATCTATGAGCCTCAGATTATGTAATATAATAGAAATTTATCTGATTATGTAATTTATTTATCTCTATTTGAAATTTCCAGCCAGTGGGAAAAAAATGTAAGGAAAAAAGTAAATAGTGCAAGGGGAACGCGTTTCTTGTGATTTGGGATGATCTGCATCTTAAAAGTAGTTCCTTGTTTTCATGCCCTCTTTGTTTGAAATTCTGTTTGTTTGTTTACTATTGAAAGGCAAAGATAACCATGTCTATTTCATCTTCTAAGCTGAAGTCATTTTCGACTAGTGAGAATGGTCTAACAATGTATAACTTACAAGACAAATCAAGTTTAGCAAAACAACTGGAATCGTTACATGAAATAAACTTACAACAGCATTCACAAGGTAGATCGTATAACACAGGTGCAACTTCATTACCGGCTCCATTACTTAATGATAGACTACAGAATATAGTGGACTCTTTCTCTACGAAATTGGGTAGTGAAGATAACATAAATGATGATGATAGCTCATTCAAGATCTCCAAAGCATTGACAAGTGATCCAACATTTTCCCCACTCACACTGAACATAATCATTGAACAAACAATATGTGACTACTATTTAAGTAAAAACAAGAAAAATGACATAACATTGCTATCACTTTCTGAGCTTGACTTCTTGAAGAAAGCCATAGAGGAATTGGAGGATGACAAAGCTGATCTTTTCGATAAGCTTACCAATGGTAAAAGCAGTAGTTTTCCTACAAGTTACATCGAGGAATTGAAAATCGTGGATACGAAATTAACAGAGATGAAAGAGAAGCTGAATGACCATTATTTCATTGCATCTCAACTTGGGTATATACAAGATGTTTTGAAAGATGCTCAGTCGAGTAGTGTTGAAAACTCTAGTATACCTTCTAACAAAGGTACTTCCAATGACTCCTCGGTTGAAAAATCTCTGGAAGATTTGGTCTCGAAGATAATGTCCTTTTCCATATCACACAACGTTCGTTTGCCTGAACCAAATGTCAATATGATGTATACATTAGAAGGTAGAGTTCATTGGATATCGAACTGTATCGAATCTTTAGTTGGTATGTCTGGCAATAATCTCGATAACGATAACCAAAGTATCAAGAGTAGAGAAACTGTGACAGACAAAACCGTTACTGAATTACAAACTGCTTTGAAAGACTTGCAATTTGCTCATAATTACTTAACAAGACAATTCGAAGATGAAAGAGCCCATTATGATAAATCTTTGGCTGCTTTCAGAACAAAACTACAAAACTCACAAGACTTGCTGATCAAGAATAACAACGATTTGACAAAACAAACAAACCTCTTGTTAAGACAAGAAACCAAGATAAATGAATTAGAGAAAGAGATAAATGCTAAAGATAAAGAAATCTTAGAGTTGAACAAAGAAATCAATCTCTTGAAAGTTGATCACTTAGGCACTACAACATCACCAAGAAGTTCACTAGATGGTCCATCAACATCATTAACGCCACCAAAGACAACCTCAAACACATCAACACCATCAACTCCAACTTTCAATAACTATAATTCACCACAAGATGAAAACAAAGCTTCATCTCCAACGAGTGGTAAAAGAGATAATGTTAGTGTTGCTATACTAAGAATGGAATTCAAGAAACTGGTGAACAAAATTAATGAAAGGCATGAACAGCAGTTAGAAAATGAAAGAACTGAAAGGAAGAGGTTACAAAAGCTGTTAAAATTATACGAAAGTAACAAATGATCACTTTCATTTCACTTCATTTCTTCATAAATACTTTCTTTTATATTTCTTATTTATTATATGTATTATTGTAATATACCGTTTTTGCAGAGTTTATTTGTAGGTTGGGATCAGTTCTATAATCAATGGTCAAAAAATAACAAAAAGTAAGTAGTCTCAGTAAAAAAAAATTCAAAAAATATATGAAGGATGCGAGGTTCGAACTCGCGCGGACAACGTCCAGTAGATCTTAAGTCTACCGCCTTAGACCACTCGGCCAACCCTCCAATTATAACTCAAA
Organism: Wenyingozyma methanosorbosa; assembly: GCA_030570755.1. Classification (NCBI taxonomy): domain Eukaryota; kingdom Fungi; phylum Ascomycota; class Pichiomycetes; order Pichiales; family Pichiaceae; genus Wenyingozyma; species Wenyingozyma methanosorbosa. The sequence goes on along the minus strand of JAJLWP010000048.1, from coordinate 41,079 downwards.
AATCGGCCCTTGACACTTATATAATCCTGAAATTTCCTGCCCAGAAAGTTTGACCTTTTCTGCTTCAAAACCCTGATTATCTTGCTCATAAGTTTTACTTCTATTATACACTAATGTTATACAGCTAATTATTACTAAAATCTAAATACTTTACATGTACAAATTCGTCATCGGGGTGATTGACCTTTCTCGCATATGCAGGATTATCAATGAAGTAAGTCTTTGACCATTCGTACATTTCCTTGCTTGAGAACGGACCATATATTTCACTCTCATCGCCTTCCCAATGATATTCCCAGTATGTTTCCTCTTGTTCTGGTTGTGGCTCGTCTTCTTCGTCTAGTGAGGATGCTTTTCGTTTGAGGCTGTTTTCAGAAGATTGATACGTTTTACCACTGTGTTTTTGATAATCTCTGATAAGTTGTTCTTTCAAAGTCTCGTATACTCCAGTGTACTTTTTGCTTATCAAAGTCTCGCAAATGTCAGTTAGACTCTTCAGTTTTGATTTCAAATCTTTGATAGTGTCTTTATACTGCTCAATTAACTCTTCTTGTTCTTTCCCCTTTGGTTTCTTCATCTTCTTCAGATCTTTCCTCAATTTGTTAACCTCTGAATTGAGTCTATGCATTGCCTCCATCGGACTCTCTACTGGTGATAAGTGCCCTATCAGTTCATAAAGCAAATCTGTGAAACTGTACTGCTGGCTCAATTTACGATCATTAATAAGCTTCTCTTTGATCTGCGCTTTACGTAACTCTTCTGCTTCTTTAGCTTTCTCGATCTCTGATTTCTTCAACCCTACTAACCATGCGTCTTTCGAACTGCGTTTCTTGGCCTCGTCATCATCGTCTGCGCCAATTTCTTCTTCATCATCATCATCATCATCGTCATCTCCACTACTAGATCCTTCTCTTCGTATGTAATTACCAGCATCGTCAAAGGTACCTTCTCTTGCCTCTTTCTTCAAATCAAATGCTTCTATCTTAGGCCCTTTAAATTTCTTAATCTTAGATCTATCAATTGAGCTGAAATCTCTCTCAGGATTGTTGAAGTACTCTTCTAATTCTTTTTTATTTATAGGTACACTTTCTACCTCTTCTTCCTCTTCGTCATCTTCCTCCATTCTGTTCTCGAGATCGGGTAATTCTACTTCATCTTTCTCATTGAGACCTCTCTCAAATTCCTCCATGTTTAATTTCCGTACGCCATTTGTTTTTTTCTTCTGCTTGTTACTAGACTCTTCTTCTTTATCACTGGCAAACATATCATCATCAGAGTCCTGGTCTTTAGCCTTGGGTGATTCTTTACTTATCTCATCTTCATCATCTTCATCGTGGTCTTCGATTGACGAATCGGAGTTGTATCCTTCTAGCTTGACTTTTTTCTGCCTGCTTCTTCTAGTTTCAATGTCTTGTAAGAATAAATCATCCTCTGTCTCCACGTCTTTCTGGGGCATTTTCAATAACTGACTAGTTAGTTAAATTCTTAATAAGCTATTAAGTTTAGAATTATAAAGTACTTAATAAAGTACAAGAAGATAACTAAAGAAATTTATTTTTATCTTCGAGATCCCGTTTTAACAGGGGTATTTCAAAAGTGACATAAATATTTTTTGTATGTACCTTCTTACTAATGTAGGTACTCCATGATCAACTGAACAAAGAAAGACACTTTCAACACACATAGTGCATTAGACATGCCCGCTCAGACAAAAGAAGAAGAAACAGACATGAACTTCGATTTTGATTCTCTTTTGAATCTAGAACAAGAGTACTATAACGAAGGCTATAAAGAAGGTCAATTAGCAGGAACGAGACAGCAGTTTAAAGATGGTAAAGAACTAGGCATACAGACTGGGTTTCAACGGTTCTTGATCATCGGTGAGTTTCGTATACTGGTACGATTTTGGCTTAGAGAAGTTGATGACAAGTTACTAAGTGGTGACGGCCTGGATAGTAAAGGAAAGAAAGAACGTGATTGGAGTAAAGTGAAAGCACAATTAGACGAGATATACAGACTCCTCGACTCATTATTCGTGAATGACGAGTTAGTGATCACAAACAGTGATTCCGACGTGGTTAAGTACGAGAGCATATTGAAGAAATCAAGGGCTAAGCTGCGAACACTGAGTGGTGTTATGGGCGACACGGATTTTTTCAAGACTTTAGAACCATTATCGCAGGAAGTAGGTGGTGTTATACCGAATCCTAGTATTAATGGTACTGATGAAGATATATGGTGAGTGTATGTGTATATTAGTGTACAATGTATATAGTTTATGTAGTGTCGTCTAGGTAATGTTCGATTTCGAAATTCAACTCATTTGAGAATTTCCTTATTATGTCCCAATTTATATTTGATCTCCATTTCGTACCACCTCCAATAGTGTCACCTAAATTAAGCTTGATCACAAGTTTCAGAGAGGATAAGGTAGCCAACTCAGACAAGAGCTTGACATCTGTAGGTAATTCTTCATTAACTTCGTTATTCTGATGATAAATCGCTTTCAAGATAGCGAGTAATCTCTCCACCGAGAACGTCTGCGGTAGTAACATCCTAGTACTGATTTCATTCTTCGTTGGTGTTCTCCTAGTCTTGGTGATCCTGAACCTCCTATGTGCTCTAGCTTCTTTCTCCGTGGTGAAATGGTGTAAGTCATGCTTTGGATCATTAAACGATGCTAAGTATGATGCTATGAGTATGTATTTCGTTATATTTGAGAATTTGTAATCGAATTGAGCTGCTTCGTCCTGTGGTATGAGGAATACATCATTGGAAATACCTAGTTCTGATTGCAAGATTGGTAGGTTTTCCTTATACAATTTTAGTATGTTTGAATTGCGCTGTGGGTCTAAGATGAAAGGTGTGTAGAAATAAGGCCAGAGTTTGTTCAGGACAGGTAATATAGAATTGATATTCGATCCAAAATACGACGAGTATGTATCGATGATTAAATTAATATACTGATTCTTGAAATTCATTACTTGTTTCTGATCGATATTATGCGCTTGTACATCCTGTGCTATGGACTCTTCCCATTCCCTAGCATCGATTTGCGTCAGTAAGATATCCCTCACTTCATCTATCGTATAATAAGGAAACTGAACAATGGGGATAGATATAGTAGGAACATCCAACAGATCCCATCTATATGCAATGAACACAAACGTTAAATTCAACTCTCCTGGAATCTGCTCGTGTAATCTCGCAAACACAGAAATCATATCCTTCTGAGACTCCATATATGCAGTCTGTAACTTATCTATCCTATCTAACACAATCACTATTGGTTTCTTCGGTGTTTGTAGTTCTTGCTTGTGTATGACCATTTGTTGCAGGATTTCAATGAATCCAGGAATAGAATCACATGAGGAAGTCACCTCTGAGTAATCAGATGATCCTAGGCCAAAACTCTTAGCTATAGCTTTCAGACTTTTCTGCAGTACGACTCTTATGAACAGACACAGCTCACATTCAAAGTGGAAGTAATTCACCTGACCTTTATTTTGTAACTCTGTGAATACTTCATTAACCACATGTGATTTACCTGATGATGGTGGACCTTCTACTGCGATTGCCGGTGGGAAAATCTCCAGTGATGGTTGTATATACGACAGCAAGAGATCCTTCTGCTTCTCTCTATATTTACAGTGTTCTTCAACTGTCATTGTCGTAGTGTACGAAGTATATCTCTACCTACTACTACTGTATCATACATGTATAAAGATGAAGATACGAAATAAATCTGTTTTTTTATCTACAGGTTAGATTTTTCAAATCCATAAAATTTAAGGCTGTGCTGACTTTTACTCAAATATAACTTCTAAACAAAAAATCATTAACTCATACTCATTACCATTAAATACAAATGCTAATATCATCAATCTACGTGTGTAACTATTTACAAATTCTTCAAGTTCTTTGACTCGAACTCAATCTCTTCATCAGGCAAATTCTCTAATATGATCTTTCTAGGCTTGTGCTTCTCAGAAACCTCAGTCTCCTTTGGGACAGTAATCTCTAACAATCCATTCTTGAATTTTGCCTTGATCTCATCCTCGTTGATTGTGGGGATAGCTGGTAATTTCACCGATCTTTCAAAAGAACCGAATCTTAATTCACTTACTTTAACAACTGGTTTATCCTTGGATAACTCTTCGACAATACCTTTCATCTCGTCTTCGTCACCTGCGGCACCAGTCTCTTCATTGACGTAAGAACTAGAGATAGTACCCTTGACGACAATCTCACTTGACGTTGGATGGAAATCGACATCGAAGGAATTAGGTTCTGCACCAGGGATCGAGATACAAATGACATAACGGTCTAAATACTCGTAAATGTTCAATGGTGGTGAGAAAGGCAAGTCCTTTTTAAGTTGTGGAGCTGAGGCTTTGACGGGTTCGATTTTTTTAGTTATCGGTGCGTCTTTGTGGAAATTTAAAGTGGATGTTCTTCTTGGTGCTTGTTTCGTGAATGATGATTTTCTGCTCTTGATCGATGCGTTATCTGGTGCGCTGGCTGCGCTAGTTGGTGCTTGTGGTTGAGGTTGAGAAGCAGGAACAGGGGCAGGAATAGCGCCAGCTGATGAAGGTGCCGAAGTAGTATTAGTAGTTTCAGCCATGGAATCTTTATGTTTTTGAGCGGCTTGAATTAACAATTTTCTAACATAATCGTCAAAAGACATAGGAACGTCTTCTTCATGCTCGTGTTCATGCTCATGTTCATGTTCATGTTCATGTTCTTCACCATCATCCACTTGTTTCTCATTATTCAACTTAGACTCATCAGCTTCTTTCTTAACATCGGGTAATAACAAATCCAATAAATCCTGAATAGTCATAGCGCCATTACCACTTTGTTGCTGAGGTTGTCTCTCCTCGTCATACCCATCATCATAAACAGCTTCATCATCATCATCATCATACTCACCCTCTTCTTCCTCCGGTTCCTCCTCCTCTGGCTCATCATCTTCGTACGTGTTGTAATAGTACTCTGGTGAGTACTTTGGTTTTGCTCTCACGTATGGAGAACCAGCTGGTGTTAAGAAACTGAAAACTGATGGTGGTGAAGGCAATCCTCTATTGCTATTTACAACGTATGGTGGATTTTCTGGTTGATTATAATAAGCACTTCTATAACGAGGATCTTCATATTCATAATGAGGTGGTTGTTGTTGTTGTTGTTTCCTGACTGATGTCTTTCTTGGAGTGTGTACGTAGTACACTGGATCTTCCTGGGCCTGTTCGAATGGAGAAGCAACTACCCTTTTAGTGGTAGTTGGCCTGGGAGAGATCTTGTACATTGGGACATGATTTCTTGTTCTTCTTTGAGAGGTCAATGGGAATGGGAATTGATAATATGAATATGGGTCCATCTTTACTAGAAAAAAAAATTTGTTTTGTTTTGCCTAAAGAAAGTGGTTAAAGGAGATAAATAAGAAGCGGATTTTTACAAAATATATATATATAAAGCATGTATGTACCCGTACGTACCCCATACTACTTACTACATCACCTGATGTATGGATTTTCCCTCAATTCCGAGAAATTTCCCGAATTTACTAGAACAATATATATTATGCAGAAATTACAACCAAATACAGTAATTACCCTTTAAAGTAAAAGTAACAAATGAAACAAAACTCTCTATTAATAAACTTTATATAAAATCTATCAACATTAAATATAAAAAACTATAAATTAAAATCTATCAACATTTAATTTAATCAACTTCTTCAACGGTTGGACCAGATGGTTCTGGAGCAGCACCTGGGAAACCACCTGGAGCAGCACCTTCAGCACCTGGCATACCTGCACCTGGAGCACCACCAGCTTGGTAGAATTTAGTCATAATTGGATTAGCAACTTGTTCTAATTCTTTTTGTTTACCTTCAAATTCTTCCACAGTAGCGGTTTGATTTTCATCTAACCATGCAATTGTTTCTTCACATGCTTTAGTTAATGATTCTCTTTCAGAAGCTTCAACTTTTTCTTCAAATGCTTTTTCAGAAGCAGAAGTCTTTAATGAATAAGCATAAGATTCTAATTCATTCTTAGCCTTAATTCTAGCAGCTTCCTTTTCATCTTCTTCTTTAAATTTTTCAGCTTCAGCAACCATTCTTTCAATATCTTCTTGAGATAATCTACCTTTATCATTAGTAATGGTAATTTGTTGAGATTTACCAGTACCTTTTTCAACAGCAGAAACGTTTAAGATACCATTAGAATCAATATCAAAAGTAACTTCAATTTGTGGAACACCTCTTGGTGCTGGTGGGATACCTGTTAATTCGAATTTACCTAATAAATTATTATCCTTTGTTCTAGCTCTTTCACCTTCATAAACTTGAATTAAGACACCTGGTTGATTATCAGAATAAGTAGAGAAAGTTTCAGATTTTTTAGTTGGAATGGTAGAATTTCTTGGAATTAATTTAGTCATAACACCACCAGCAGTTTCAATACCTAATGATAATGGAGCAACATCTAATAATAATAAATCTTGAGTCTTTGATGAAGTATCACCTGATAAGACAGCAGCTTGAACAGCAGCACCATATGCAACAGCTTCATCTGGGTTAATTGACTTATTTGGTTCTTTACCATTGAAATAATCAGAGACTAATTTTTGAACTTTTGGAATTCTTGTAGAACCACCAACTAAGACAATTTCATGAATTTGAGATTTGTCTAATTTAGAATCTTTTAAAACTTTTTCAACTGGTTCAATGGTAGATCTAAATAAATCTTGACATAATTCTTCAAATCTAGCTCTAGTAATTGAAGTGTAAAAATCAATACCTTCGAATAAAGAATCAATTTCAATTGAAGTTTGAGCAGATGATGATAAAGTTCTCTTAGCACGTTCACAAGCAGTTCTTAATCTTCTTAAAGCTCTTTGATTAGTAGATAAATCTTTCTTATTTTTTCTCTTAAATTCATTAATAAAATGATTAACTAATCTATTATCGAAATCTTCACCACCTAAATGAGTATCACCAGCGGTAGCTTTAACTTCAAAAATACCATCTTCAATGGTTAATAATGAAACATCAAAAGTACCACCACCTAAATCGAAAATTAAAACATTTTCTTCAGAATCAGATTTTTTATCTAAACCATAAGCAATTGCAGCAGCAGTTGGTTCATTAATAATACGCATAACATTCATACCAGCAATAGTACCAGCATCTTTAGTAGCTTGTCTTTGAGAATCGTTAAAATAAGCTGGAACTGTAACAACTGCATCAGTAACTTTTGAACCTAAATAAGCTTCAGCAGTTTCTTTCATCTTAGTTAAAATCATAGAAGAAATTTCTTCTGGAGAGAAAACTTTAGTTTCACCTTTAAATTCAACTTGAATTTGTGGTTTACCAGCTTTATCAATAACTTTAAATGGGAAATGTTTCATATCACCTTGAACTTCAGGATCATCGAATTTTCTACCAATAAGACGTTTTGCATCAAAAACGGTATTAGCTGGATTCATAGCAGCTTGATTCTTAGCAGCATCACCAATAAGACGTTCAGAATCGGTGAAAGCAACAAAAGATGGAGTTGTTCTATTACCTTGATCATTGGCAATAATTTCAACTCTATCATTAGAGAAATGAGCAACACAAGAATAGGTTGTACCTAAATCAATACCAACAGCTTTACTCATGTTTAGTATTTTTATATATATATGTATATTATTAGTTAATTAAAAAAGGGATTTTAATTGACTTTGAGTGAAGAGTAAGAAGAAGAACAAGAAGGTATAAGATTACTGAAAAGAGGAAATTGAAATCTTTTTATTTTAAATCAAGTATTGTAATTGTAAAAGGGAAAATTATTCTAGTCGTCGAGATATAACAATGCAAAATGATGACATTTTATTCTCTTAGAATTTTCTAGAATAATTTATTATAGTTGATTATGTAAGTGTTGGTTGAGTTTAGTTTAGTTGACTTGACTTTTCTTTCTTTCTTTCTTTCTTTTCTTTCTTTCTGGTCTTGTGCTTGTTGATTGTTGATTGTTGATTATGTAATAGTTAAAATTTCTGATTATGTAATAGTTAAATTGTATGTGGCTAGTGTTTTAATGTAATTGATTGTTTTATGTGGCTAGTTCAATTGTGGCTAATATATACACTAAAAGAGATAAGATAAGAAGTTGTATAGTATATAGTTAAACTTATTATTCAGTCTTAGTATCAACTGGTGTTGTAGTAACTGATAATAAACTAAATTTATTACCATATTGTTTAATAATTGTCTTAAATTCATACCAATAAGTCTTTATTTGAACAGGTAATGATGGATGAGCAGTTAATCCATCCATTGAAACTTCAAATTGTTTTAATGCATTTCTAGTGAAAATTGATTTCTCATATCTTAACTTAAAGAAAATTGCATAGATGATAAAAGAAATCCAAAAACCTTTTGACCAAATCAATGCTTTAAATGTTATATAAAACAATGTAATCATTTCTAATTTTGATGCATATAACATTGATTTATCATTATAATTCTTTATAAAGAAATCTAATTTATCAATGATAATTTTAGAATTAAATGGTAATATAGGTAAGATTGAAGCTCTTAAATATGTTAATGAATGGAATGTTGCAAATAATAAGAATGGTAATGTAGATAATGTAATATTTGGTAATAAAACCAATAGTAAAATGGCAATCATAATATATTGAATATTATCATCATTTAAATATAATTTTGGATTCTTCTTTAAATCATTAATCAAAACATCTTTAGATTTATTCTTATAAGTTTCATAAATTATAATACCAAATGATTCAATAATTGAAATATAAATTAATTTATATGATAAATAATTTAATTTTGAATTTTTTGAATTACGATAAGATAAAAAATATAGTAAACCAAAGAATAAAGTTGCAAAATGACCTATAAACCAAGCGAATTGTGATGTTTTTATCAATTTAATGAATTTATCTTTAGTAGTGGTGGTTGTTGGAGTTGTTGGTTGTTCAGTTGACATTGTATTAGTTGATTAATGGAATGTAAGTCAGTTAATTGATATAAAGGAGAAGACAAACAAATATATATATAGTAAGTAATAACAGTTCAAAGCAATCTTTCTGAATCCTTTTATTTTCTAAAGGGAAAAAGAAAGAAAAAAATTGTTTTTCCTTTTCGCAAATTTCATTTTGTTAAGTTAAGTTGATTATGTAATACAATACAATACAATACACTAAACAAAACAATTCACAAGTTGTGAAACGAGACTTTGAATTTATGTTAAAATTGTTAAAAGAAGAAGAAATAGGTGATTTTATTACATGATGGTGTAATTTATTACTTGAATTATTATATATAATAGTTGTTATCTTTAGAATATGGGTTGGTTCAAGATATAGTACTTTACTATGAAATTCATACTTAAGTAATGTTTAAAAGTTAATTTTTGAATGGTTGTATCGAGTTTTTCAGGTTTGTAAAGATTGAGTTTATACTTATTGGGTGTATATAGTATATAGTATAACTGTCTGATCATTCTACTCATATTAACTCTATGATACTATTCTATACTATACAACACTATATACTATACTCCACTGATACTTCACTGATACTCCACTGATACTAAACGACACAAGAAAATAAAAATTACATAATCAACTTGAAAAATACACGAAATTTTCTAACAAAGGGAATCCTTCATTTTACAAGAGAGAGAAGAAGAAGAAGAAGAAGAAGATTGAAAAGTGAGGATTCACTAAGTTAAGTTAAGTTAAGGTCTTGTTCTTGCCCTTCATAACTATACTACACTATACTACTACCAACCAACACAATGGATCAATCACTTCCTAAACCTATACAAAATCAACCATCTTTCGAATCTGAAGGTATGTTACATATATTATCTAAGGTATACTATATACCTTTACTCACTTAAGCTCCCATACTAATATCTCACTTAGAACAACGATTGAAACAAAAATGCAAAGATCTTAAACAGAAAATAAAAGAAGTTGAAGAAGAAAATGAATTAACTTCATTAGCTTTATTCAGATCAAAATCAATTGTTAAAAAATTAAGATTTGAGTATTTACTCCTTTTACAACTATTAGAAAAGAAATCAATTGATTCTTCATCATTGATTAAGAATTCAGTAAATTTACCTGTTTCTTTACTAGATGATACTGATTTAGAGAATAATAGTCTTGATTCTAACTTACCAAATTTATCTGAAATAAGAAATTTGTTACTTAACACTCCACTATCAAAGATCAATAATGAAAATGATATAATATCTATCCTTTTACTACTAAGTATGAACAATAAAAATAATGAAAATGGTCATTCAATAGATAATTCAAAAACAGTTTCCAATAAGAGGAAAAGAGTCATTAAGGGTAAGACAGTATTAGAAGATAGTAAATCAGCAATATTAAATGCAACTTCAACAACAGATGCACGTAGGAAAAAAAGAGGTGGACCAGGAGCATTGAAAAAGGCAAGAGCTAAAGATCCAAGTATTCCAAAAAGACCTACAAATGCCTATTTGATCTTTTGTGAACAACAAAAGGAAAAAATTAGACAAAATATAGAATCTGGATTATCTAATGGTACTACTGATGTTTCAAAAGCTATGACTGAAGCATGGAAACAATTGGATGAAGAAGGAAGAAAACCTTATTACGAATTATATGAACAGGATAGATTAAGATATCATAGAGAAATTGAAGAATATAATTTAAAACAAAGTAAAAAAGAGTCTGGTGATGGTGATGGTGAGGGTGATACTGATACTATTAAGGATGAAGCTACTGGTTTACCTGTTGATGAAGAAGAATCAAAGAAAAGACCATTAGAGGATACAGTTGATGATGAAGTTGTTGCTAAGGTGCCTAAGTTAGATGAAGATGACAAATCTGAATCTGCTACTGCTGAACCTGAACCTGAGCCTGAAATTAAGGAAGAACCTGAGGCTGAAGCTGAGGTTGAGGCTGAGACTGAAGCTGAACCTACAGAGCCTACAGAAGCTGAACCTACAGCAACAGAAGCTACAGAATAATTTAATGTAACATTAGTATTTTACTATGTATCTATATATAAGTTTTCAAAAAAAAAAAAAAAGGATTGATATTTTACTTTAAACCTTCTTCCTCTTATGACGATAAAGACCATTTTCATCTTTATTAAATTTCCTCTTCTCTCTACTTCTTTCATGTTTCTTAATCTTTCTTCTCGCAGCTATATCAGGGGCATTCAAACTCAATTGAGCTCTCTTAGATTTCCTCTTTTGTCTTCTCTCCATAATCTCCTTCTTAGCCCTTGCGTAAATTAGGTTGTATTCGGATATTCCTAATTTATTAGAAATGATTTCCATACATCTCAAAGCTAAGTCACTCAAAGTTGTACTTTCTTCTGTGTCATCTTTTTCAGTTTTAACACCTTCTTTCTTAGAAGCTGCTGAATACGTAGGAGCAATTTCAATGTCTTGTTGTTCAGAGATATTGATCAATGGAATGAGTAATTCAAAGACTAATGATTCAAGTCTTTCATTGGAAAGCAAATTACAAACAACACCAATATATTGAATCATGGCTTTTTTAGTAGTGATCAAATCTTTAATTGGTCTAGACTCGTTCTTTAATGTCGCAGTAGCACGATTCATTGCCCATTCTATAGATAATTTAAAAGTTGGATTTGACTTACTTTCTTCAGTATCTTCCTCTTCATCTTCATTCTTAACACTAGAGATAAATTTAGTATTTTCTCTATCCCATTTCTTAGTAATATAGACTAAATTTTTCGATGCTAATAAAGCAAGTTTCTCAGAGACGTTAGGAGCACCAAATTGTCTGAATAACCTATACGCTATAGTCTGAATTTCTAAATCACTTAACTTAAATTCAATATCTTCTGCATCACCATCACCATCAATGAGTTTCTCTAATAAGTTGCTTATTAACCTCGAGGAAGATAATCTAACCCATGAATGTGGGTATAATAAACACTCAATGACATTGTCCCAAATAACATTTTTGTATTTCTTATCGTAAATATTCATCCCTTCTGATTCTTGTAATTTAGAAACAACGAGTAAACAAGAATAGACTAATTCCCAAGAAACACCTGTCTTTCCTGTCTCTCCTGCATCCTCCTCCTCATCATCATCATCATTATCGTGTTTTCTAGAAGCGTATAACGTGGAGGAAATACGAGTCATCACTATTTCATCAAGACTAGCGTTTCTTCCCACAGATGAAACCAGATTGGATTCTAAGTACAACTTATACATGTTCATACCACACCTGATTAACAATTCGTTTTTATTCTGCTTGATCCACATAGAGATGAATTTATCAACGAATGTGAAATCACAACTCAAGGAATTCATCTTACTGAACATCTTCACTATGATCATACTGGCCATTTCCCTACATGATGGAGATGAGTCCGTAGTGGAGACATTAGCCAATGCTATAAAGAATGAGGATGCTAACTTTTCAAGTAACTCTTTTCCTGATTTCATAATGATCAAGTGAATGAGTTCCATTACAGAAATCCTTCCGTCTTGAGAAGGATACTGTAAGTTAGTGATCAACATCTTGAACTGTTTCTCTAACCTACCTCTACTCTGATCATACTCCATTAAGAATATAAAGAACGCAGATCTAGAAACTTCTCTGATTTCATTCGATGTACTCGTGATCATAATACGAGAGACTGTCTCCATAGTATCGTATATCTCAGGAAGCATCACGTGTTGGGAAAGTAAACTTTTCAATAGACCAAAAGCAACACCTTGTCTCATTGGCTCGTCTAAATCTGGCTCGATCTTCTTCAGGATATAACTCAATGCTGTATCTTTCAATTGCAAATCTGGTTTGTTTCTAATAACAGCAGACAAGAACTTGAAACATCCTTGACATAATTCATTGTTTGTAGATGGCATATCTTTGATGATCTTCAATACTGATCTTGCACATGTTGTGAATTTAGAATCAATCTCATCGGGGAATCTCAACCTTACTAACAAAGTCAACACTTTTAACGCTGATACAACAACACCTTCGTCATCTGATAAGATTGATTGTTCTAATATAGGAACGAATGGGATCAAGTTTTTAACAGTGTACAATGACTCATGTCTATTTATAGCGGTCCTCAATAACTCAAATGAGAATCTTTGCATTGTCTTAATGTACAGAGTGTATTCAACCTGAGTTTTTATTGGCTTAGCGTCTAATTTCACCAAAAAGTGATCTTCTTCAGCTGAAACTTCTTTAGTCTTCTTGATTTTACCATTGACTATCTCTGTTGATTGATTGTAAATCTCATGTGATAATACCAAGATATCAGTCGATGATGATTCGTCATTACTGTGTAAACCTAATGAGTATCTTCTCAATAACTCATCCAACTTATTCTGTGTCTTCAATGACAATCTCTCATGAAGTAATAACTTAACAGGCTGTAACAAGTACCCAAAGTCTTTCAAGTAGATATTCTTAGCGACAATCTCACCAGTATCAAAACTCTTATTATGTTTGATTTCCTTCATCTTGTTATTATACCCATCGGCTTCCTTTTCCTGAGATGCAGCACCAAAGATATCATTCATGATTATATCCACGATCATTTCACAACACTCACCTAATTCACCATGTTTCAATTGTCCATCTTCACTAAGACAAACGAGTAAATAATGCACGGTATAACTCAGGATATGAATTTGTGAACCTCTCGCTAGCGCAGTCTTCAATTCCTTCACGATGAACTTGAAGTACACTGATCCAAGTGAAAGAGCAATTCTACCCAAGTGTTTTCTAATAGCATCTCTTAATTCCTCATGCTTAGATCTCAAGATATGACAGATACTTGTTAAAATACCAGGTAATTCATTATTAACATTCTCTTCAGAACAACACATGATCAGAGTGATTAATGCCTCAGATAAAGGTGCACGCGCTAATACAGTGTCTTCATCTCTAGTAGTCAAAAGTTTCTTCATCGGTGGCATAACAACATCGATAATGTACTTGTCTTGATTTTCTCTTTTAGGAAAATCCTTTGGTTTTTGCTCTGCTTCCAACTTACATAGTTTCTGTAATGTAGAAGTAATGGAAACGACAAGATTCACTGAGTCTCTTAACTCCAGTGTCTTTTGCTTAGAACTTTCTTTGTTCTTGATTTGATTCATCATGCTCAAGTACCTTGTGAAAATAGCACGGAATTGGTTCCATGATAAATATAACATCAATTGTGAAATTGTATTAACTGTTTCAATACCGATATTTCTAAACTTTTCTTCATCTTTGTAAAAACAATAATGTTCAATCATAGGCAAGATATAGTGAGAGATACTATTTGATGAAAGATGAGGTGCGATTTCCTCTGATCCTAATCTTCTAATGGCTCTTTGACGTCTGTGAATTTGTGGATGATTCACATTCTTGAAAATATTTGCCTCTTCATTACCGTTAAGCAATAAGATTTTCATATCGTCTAAGTCATGGAAGTACTTACCGTTCTCAATCAAATGTGCAAGAACGTTGATGTATTCATTCTGGACTAATTCGTTCTTCTTACGAAGACCAAGTTTGATTAATGGTAGAATGGAATCTCTCAAGAATTGAATGAATTCAGCAGCATCTTCCTCGGTTTCCTTTTGTGCAAAGGCATCAATGTATCTAATCAAAGTATAACCAGCACTTGATCTCATTGATTGATCATTTTCATCGTTGATGAAATACAAAGAAGTGTAAATGACAGGCATCCATTCCAACAGTGCTAAATCCTTGTATAAAGTCTGATTGATAAGACTGAATGCATTCAACCTTCTTTCAAAATCAGGCTCTTGAATTCTCTTTGTGGAGTATGAGTTCAAGTCGATAACTAACTCACCTGCTCTTTCAAACTCGTTGAATCTCTCTTTGAAATTACTAAACACTTGTGAGACAGCCATTCTCATTTCTCTTTCGTGATAACTCTGATACAATCTAGACATATTTGAATACAATGGGATAATCTCTTCAATGGAACAGTCGTAATCACCAATTAATGAACTCAAGATCTTGACGATGTTGGCCTTGACGTGTAAGTTGATCTGTGTGTTAGGTTTCTCTAATGCTGAAGACAAGGAATCAATCATGATCTTTCTGCTATCATTCTCAGTGACAAAATCTCTTTGAACAAGAGTCAATAAGATTTCAACAGCTTTTGAATTGACTAATGAATTAGTGGTATGTTCGAATAACAAGACTAAAGATTCTAAAGATTCAGAAATGACCAGTGCAATAACCTCAACGAAATTCTCATCATTAGTAATGGTATTAGCAAGTAATAAACTAATGAACTCTAACACAGCAAGTAATACAGAGTCTTTAGCATTTGGATTTGGCAAGATTGACAACAATGACTTAACAGGTCTGTAATTATCATAGTACAAGAAGAATTGTAAATTTGGTTCTGTCCATAAAGAAGTCATCAGTTTCATCAATGATGATGGTTGTTGTAAATTCTCAGTTGCAAAATTAGGCATCTTTGGACCAATCAAGTTGTTGTAAATAATATCACCGTAACTTGTCCAGTTAAAATCACTGCTCAAGTTCTCAGAGACTTCATAGAAAGTTCTATATGCCAATGATCTGTTCGTACGTGAGATCTTATCAATCAGAGCAGAGTCTTCAGCAGTGAGGTTTTGAACTTCTTGGATCTTGTCAACGTTGGCAATAGCATATTCTGTAACGGATAATGTATAGACTAATGGCTCAACTAATACAGATAAACAATCAAAGTGATTCTTACCTAAAGTGTTAACAAGATCTGAATTCAAATGTAAGAAAGCACTAATACTTTTCATCAATTTGATGTTTATCTCTTTAGGATCGATCTTATTTTCTGATTCCGAGCTTAAAAATTCCTTGTACTTAAACCCTTCAAATGAAATACCTAAGAATTCCTTAATATGTTTGTCTTCAAGGTTAGTCAAGATCTTGATAGCAGCCATCTTACGACCACTCTTAGTACCACTAGTCTTACTTGTCTGAGCTCTACCAAACAAAATTCTCAAGACAACAGGCATCAAAGCATCAACGTCTTTCACTTCAATGGTATTCTCATCGTCATTCTGCAAGAATTTAATAACTTCATCACGGAAAAGTGTGTCATCCAAGAGATTCTTCAAATTGTCTTGGTATCTGTTCAACACTGGATTTTTCCAATTGAGCAAACAATCAAGTGCAAGTTTTTGCAATTGTGTGCTTTTACTTGTGAGGAGTTTGAGTAAGAATTTCCATAATTCATCAGCACCATATACTTTATTCAAGTGTTTGAACTTGGTTAATAGTTCAATGACCAATCTACGCTCAATTGCTGTCCAGCCTTGTAAGTAATGTGTACCGGAACTACCTTCTTCACCTTCAATATCAGAAACATCAACGTCTTCATTGATGATATATGGGAGTAATTCTTTGAAATTTGCTTCAGCGACAGAAGGAACTTTAGCGAGTAATTTCAAAGCCTGTGATCTATTGAATGATGTAATTGTGAGATTTTCTCTCTTTGTCTGTGATAATTCAACTAAGGAAGTTTGAATTTGTTCATAGTTGTTGTATATCTTTTCACAAAGTTCATAATTTGAAGCTATTCTTGTATCTAATGGGATCCATGCTGATCTATTCACTGTTGTTTCAAAAGTATCCAAGTTTTGCTCATAGTATGTGAATGACTCTTGTTCTAATAAGTAGTACTTTGTAGTGATCATCTTAGACGCGAGTTCCCAAACCAAATCCGAGATCTTGTTGATGATCAATTCTATGATAATGAATACACCTTCCCAAGATGGGGAGAATTTGTTCGATAACTGTCCGAATAAGTAATGAGCCATGATAGTATTCAAAAGTTTATCAGTACCAGCAGACTCAGAAAATTGTGTTCCTAATGCTCTTGATCTGTTTTGAATATCACGAGCAGTGGAAATATCCAGTGGGATTTGCTCGATTGTTCTGATTTGTAAGATGAAGCCTGATGGTTGTTTATCTATTGCTTCATGGATGGCTATTATTAAATTGAGTGATTCTTCACGTGCTGTATGACTTGGGGTAGATAAATTAGAAGTTAATGCATACATCAAGGATTCACTGTTCTCTTTCAATAATGCCATGGTTTCACTGTGTTCTCTATAGTTGTTAGATTTGAATGTCTTCAAGAAATTAGTCAGTCCATTGATGAAAGGTGTACTTGTAACTCCGCCATTGGTGAACTTGTCTAAGATAGAGTTCATCAATTTATAAGTCTCATCAACCGTCAATTTTTGGTTTGATAATGCGTTCAGTATATTACCACAGATATCAATGGCAAACAAGTTGTTAGAATCGTCAATCTTTGAGAAGAAATCAATGAGAGTACCACTGGAGATAGTGACTGATGTATATGCTAAAACTAACACTCTCCAGTAAATATCAACTAAGTCATCAGTAGTACCATCTTGTGAAAATTTATTAATGACAAACTCACTGAACTCTAATGGAATGACTATTTGTAAAGTATCTGGTGTATCTTCTTTGACGTTTATAAGACCTTTATCATGCATCTTACTCAGGAAATAAGCAATTTCCATATATGATGATTGCCAATTTCTTGTTATGTAACTAGTGACGTAGTTCTTACAGAAAGTCATAACTTTTGGCTTGGCTAATTCAATTGCTGATTCAATGAATGGTAAGAAATTAGCACCTTCGTTGATACTCATCAACATTTTCATTATTTCAACGTGATATTTAGATAAATCTGCAGTCTCTGAATTTCTGAACAAAATGGCACATAACTGAGCAATTGAGTCACCAAATGTTTGTAAATCTAGTTCATCTTCACTCATCAAACTTTCGGATAAGGTACCAAGTTTCTTCACATATGCTAATATTTCTGACCAGTTTGAAACTTTCTTACCACTTTCTGCAAAGGACAATGTTGTTAGGACTTGAGTTATTGTAGTTAATTTCTCAAGTGTTAATGTTTCATCACTTTCTAATTCAGCATCAATGATTTTAAAGATACTTTCGTACATTGGTTTTGCCATCTGCGGAGATGAAGTATGGTTCAAAACGTCCATGATAATATCTGAAAGAACAGAAGATGCAACGGGACTTGATAAACATTCTTTAGTGACGATCTCAAGTATAATGCTAGTTTTTGAATGCAATGTACCAGATGAATTTTTCAAAGCATCTGATATTAATACCACTAATGACTCGTGATATGATTCTGAGTGTTCTTCCACCAATTCAGGCTGAGATAACGCTATCACTATAAATTTCTGTAACGATTCCATTGATGCTTTACGGATCAAGAATGATATAGCTTGAGAGACAAACTTGGTGATGTAATCTTTCTTCTTGACTATGAGTAATGGTTTCAATAGCTCAAATGTAGGTATAAGATCAGATGATAGTTGTTTTGACAAGTACTTGAAAAGATATGCTAATGTGTTAAAGATCCATTCTAATGGATCAGGCTCAGTTTGTGCCAGTGCCAAATCTTTCAACACTGTTAAAGCTCTTGCATAGTATGGCATGAAATCTGGACCTAAATCGTGAGCAAATTGAGACAAGAGCTCTAAACTAGGCTCAAGAGATAGCTTGTCATCAAGCTTAAGCACATCTTCTAATGCTTGAAATATTTTTTCCTGGTGGTATATTAACTGAGGCAATGAAAGGCACAAAGGTTCTATTATCTCACCAAATTCGGTAAAACTCTTAGAAAGGTTGACTTCTTTCCAATGTTCATATGTGGACAAGAAATGTGAGATTTCTGCTTCATGAAATGATTTCTTAGCTAATTGAAGGTTTGGACCAATCTTGATCGAATCTACACGGTCTCTGAAAGATGAAAAAGTAAACTTTCTACCGGAAGCTGATCCTGTCTTTTTACCCATGATAAGTGTAGTAGTATACTATGTGTATCCTGTGCTAAACCTTTCAATAGTTTTCGTATAAACAGTACAATACCAACTACTTTCCTTGTACTCTACCACCTACCTACTACAAAAAAATCTGCAAAAAAAAATAAAAAAAATTTTATTGTAGGGAAAAAAAAAATTTAATCTGCAGTTGATTATCTAATCATTTATTTGCCCTATCTCTTTATCTATTTGTATTACGTAATTAAAATAATTTAGAGATAAATTTTTTTAAAGAGAAAAGAAGAAGCTAAGAGATGTTTACCTGTACTGTTGTATATCTTGTTTAAGTTGTAAGAGACAAGACCACAGCATTATCTACAACTAGCATATCCAATAGGAATTTTACCTTCATTTATTTTTCTTAACTTTGTTTTTGTTTTTGTTTTCACACTTAGCATATATCATTAATCATGTCGAATGAACGATCAGCTTTACTCTCGGATAATCCATACGCCAATGTTGGTATGCAACAGGAACAAAGTATAACGACAGGATCTAATACATCTTCCACAACAACTTCTTCACAACAGCACGGAAGTTCCGCATCGAGTATAAACCCTAAATCATCTACAAATTCACAAACACAGCAGCAAATGGCAAAAGAATTGGGTCCTAGAATTGCACCTCAGAGACCCAGTCGTACTATACAGAAGTTGAAGTTATTACCAGATTCTCTGGACTATACAGCCCCTTCCGAGTCATTTGATAGACCTGATGCCTATTCGTTACAGAAAATCACAGATAGACCAGCACGTAAAGATGCCGAGAGATTAGGTAAGAAACACAGAGCTGTCTTACCGAGAGTCACAGCATACTGTACTGCGGGTTCATATAAGATGAGAGATATAATACGATGGTTGAAAGACAAGAAAAGAGTACATTCCACAGCGCCCAAGTTGTTCGATGAATGTATATATACACCTTTCACATATAAAGATTGGAGACATAATAGTAATGGATCATCAAAGAGACCTAATTTGAAAGAGTTCACAAAGAATGAGAATTCAGATTTTATAAGATTATCAGATGAAGGTGGTGAAATTGATGTTGGTAAGAGATCAACAGATGTATTTATATTTGAATATGGTGTTGTTGTATTATGGGGGTTCTCCTTGAAGGAAGAAAATGCATTCTTGATCGATTTAGCCAAGTTTGAAAGTGAGAAATTAAGTGATGAAGATGTTCAACGTGAAGAGTTCAACTATTATATTACACAGAGTTATCAACCTAGAATATACAATGATTTTATCACATTAAGAGATGATTCAAATTACATGCTAAAGCTCAGTATATCGTACGCAATTTCACAGTCTGTGAAAATCTCATTATTTGAAGAATTAGTCGATAACACAATTGAAGATACACAGGATATTCCACAACAAATCGCACAAACAGGTAAAGTCGAAATGACAAGAGAAGAAATTATGAAGAGTATAGGTGAGTTATTCATCCTTAGGATCAACATCAACTTACATGGTTCAGTCCTAGATAGCCCCGAGTTAATGTGGTCAGAACCACAATTAGAACCGATTTATCAGGCTATTAGAGGTTATTTAGAAATTAATCAACGTGTTGCGTTACTTAATCAAAGACTAGAGGTTATTTCTGACTTGTTACAAATGCTTAAAGAACAATTAGGTCATTCAACTGATGAGTACCTAGAATTTATCGTTATTATCCTAATTGGCGCTGAAGTTGTTGTCTCTATTATCAATATTATAGTTGATCTTTGGGCTAATAAATAAACGACTACATCATTGCATCTGTGTATAGGTTTTTCTAATAGATTATAGAGTTATATGAAGACTGACTACAACCTAAGACCTTTAATATTCAGTAATATAATAATAATAATTTAATATTTCGTAATAATATACCGTATTAAATTACGCTAATATACAATCTTATAAAATAGACAAAAGTACCCCTTTAGAAACACATAAATAAAAGAAATTGAGCGATTTTATAATTCTTGAGAAGCTTTTGCTTTAGCAGACTTCTTTGGTAATAAGTTTTGATGAATGTTTGGTAAGACACCACCTTGAGCGATAGTGACGTGACCTAATAATTTGTTTAATTCTTCATCGTTTCTGATAGCTAATTGTAAGTGTCTTGGGATAATTCTGGATTTCTTGTTATCTCTAGCAGCGTTACCAGCTAATTCTAAGATTTCAGCAGCTAAATATTCTAAGACAGCAGTTAAGTAAACTGGAGCACCAGAACCAACTCTTTGAGCGTAGTTACCTTTTCTCAATAATCTGTGAACTCTACCGACTGGGAAAGCTAAACCAGCTTTAGCTGATCTTGAAGTTGAAGCTTTTTCGGATGAACCGGCTTTACCACCTTTACCACCTGACATTTTTAATAATAATAGTAGTTTAAAATATAAATAATATATATAGAGAGAAGGAAGAAGAAGAAAAAAAAGAAAAAGAGAAGAAACTTTCAAACACTCTTAGTGTTAAATAGATTAGTACAAGAGCGAAGTCCTCTGTTTAAATACAGCCTCAGTTGGATAAACAAACAACAACAACAACAACAAACACTTATCATCACAATAACAAACAAACACGAGTACCCAGTTTATTATTTTGAAATTTTCTAAAAACTTGGTTCAAAAAACGCGAATTCCTTAGGGATATTTTTTACACAGGGGTGTGTAATTTCTATCTCTATGAAACGCGCTCTCTTTATTTAGTTCCAAGATTTACACACTTTCGAGTAATTTTTAGAATGACAATTTTACCCTTTGTTTGATTTTTACCTGCATTATTTGTTTATCTTTTTGCAAGTTGATCACTTTGTTTATGGTATCAGAGGATGTTTACTTACACTATTTAATCCAATTCAATTCCTCCTTGAGTTATAAAGACAATCTGAAAAGAAAGCTTTCTTTTTCTCTTTCCCTTTTTTTTCTTCTTTCTTTCTTCTTCTTCTCTTTTAATATATATAACTTTATATTAAATTAAATTATTATTACACAATGGCTCCAAAAGCAGAAAAGAAACCAGCTTCCAAAGCTCCAGCAGAAAAGAAACCAGCCGGTAAGAAAACCGCTTCATCTTCTGAACCAAAGAAGAGAACCAAGGCTAGAAAGGAAACATACTCTTCTTACATTTACAAAGTTTTAAAACAAACTCACCCAGATACCGGTATTTCCCAAAAGGCTATGTCTATCATGAACTCTTTTGTTAATGATATCTTTGAAAGAATTGCTTCTGAAGCTTCTAAATTAGCTGCTTACAACAAGAAATCTACCATCTCTGCTAGAGAAATTCAAACTGCTGTTAGATTAATCTTACCAGGTGAATTAGCTAAACATGCTGTTTCTGAAGGTACAAGAGCTGTTACCAAATACACTTCTTCTGCTTCTGCTTAAGTTATTAAATTGGTGGTTTGACTTAAGTGGTGTTCTTGTTTGATTTTTAAAAATTATTATAGGTCGGCTTTAACTATCTTTTTCAAATTATTATTATTTTATATTATATATAATATTGTATATTAGGAACGAATACGGTTTTAAATTGATTATTACCTTAGCTTTACTTTTGTTAATTTGTAGTTATTTATTGTAATTTGGATAGTTTCTCCTCAACAACACGAACTTTGTCCTCTGCAGTTTGTGATTTATCAGTTCTTGTACCTACTCTGATATCACTTTGGACTCTCAAGACACCCATTTCATGGACTTTCTCATGTAATTTACCAATAAGTTCCATTACTTCATCCCATGGCCCTTCTATAGTATGAATAACAAGGCTGTTAGTTAGTAACTTGCTCCACTTGATCTGGATATAATTTCAAAGAATACTCACCAATTGTGGTACCAGCACTGTGTAAAGTGTTTTGTAATCCACTTTCACGTATAAGTTTCTCAACAGCGGTAACGTAATCGGATACAGATGGGGATCCAGTACCAATCTTATGATTTGGTTAGTATAAGGCTGTTCTAGAAAAATGTATGTGAAGCTTAACACTCCGATAAAAGAATAAGGTATAGGTTGATACTTACTGGGATAAGACAGATATCAGCAAGACAATTGAGTTTAACCATGTTGTATTAAGTGAATTGAGTTGATTTCTTAGTATATACTTTGATCAATGTCCTGTAGTAAAGCAATACAAGAAGAAGTTATGTAAAGCAAGTCAGTCAAATAGCCTCCAGATTGACACTTCTCTGTCTCCATCTTCTCCGGAGATGTATACCTAGTGATTATGTAATCATTATATAATTTTTCATGCTGATGACAGACGGTAAGCAGAGATTGTGTAAATCTATGATGTAAGAGATGTAAGAGATGTAAGAGCTGTAAGAGGTGTAAGAGATACTTTGTTATGTGCCGATGACTATGTATGCGAGAGTAGAGTGATATAGAGAATACAAGTTTGAGACAACAATTACTTCCAATTTTACCATATTCATTGCAGCATTCAAATCATCTCCGATTATCAGAAAAACGGACTGAAAAATTCCTTCATCAACAATTACTACATACAAGACCTCACTTCATAAGCTAACACATCAATGACAGTCAAAGTGAAGATAGAATATTTTGGACCTGCCAAGGACTATACAAATAACAGAGATCATGATATATTAGAGATAGACTCAATTGACAGTTTAAAGACTAATCTAAAGAATGTGCTAGACAAACTCAGCCAGTTGTACGGCTTGAAATTTGTTGAATTTATAATAAAATCCTGTGGTATTGCATTGAATTACGATTACATAGAGTTTGATAACATAAGCAGAGACGAGGTGCTAGCGATATACCATAAACCAGACGATAGTAGCATACTCCACACTATAACAATCAACAACAATGATGAAATAACTATAATACCACCAGTGTCTTCTGGTTAAAAGACACAAAAACATCCTTGCCCCATACAAGAAAATTTAAAAAGCTGATCATCTTCTCCAAGGCAATTCAGTTGCTCTTTGACGTTTTTCTGATAATCATCTAATTTACAACAGTCTATTTTATGTAGTATATTACTGTTTTATGTATATTAATGAATTATACTTATCAATTCAACTCTATTGATACATTCATCCCCTTTAACATACATTCACTTATCAATTCATATTATATCAATTGATTAGCACTTAAATCACAATTAAAAAACATCCCCAATTTTATTTATTTCTTATAGTCCAGCTATTGTTGCTATTGCTATAATTTCCAAAGGTTTCCATTATTTATTATACTACTTATTTATTTATTCAAACACATATTTATTTTATTTTTTCATTTCATTTATCGACTATTTATTCAAACATTAACACTCAATTGATTCCATACAGCCACTAAACATGACCAATACTACTACAAATGAAGATGAAGTTGATTCATTCCCATCAGTGAATGGGTTTTTAGACCCTAACAATGATTCTATTTTTAAGAATCTGAAAACTTCAGGCAGAATCATCAATGCAATGTCTCAATTGCCAAACCAAATTTACAAGAAGCAAGATGGTACTTGGGATGTAAGACATTTAAGAGGTAATTCCGCTTTGTATTCTTCCTCATACTTCCTGAACCAGCATACAAATTGGGAAAATCACGTGGTCGCGTGGACTGGAGAATTGTATACCTCTGATGATATAATGCCAACCACCAGCGACTCGGATGAATCAAATCAGATGAACTCTGATAATATTTTGGCGATACCAAGAATAATTCCATCAAATCAAAATGTTGAGAATGATCCACTTTACCTAAATGAAGATGATAAAGAGTCATTGACCACCAAATTACGCCAAGTTAATAAATCAGAAAATATTCACCCTGTTTGGTTGTTGAGAAAAGATCAAAATCGTTGGAGAAAATACGCTGAGAATGTGCTATGGCCAATCTTTCACTATATGCAAGTTGCCGACATGACTTATAGCGTTGGTGGTGGTGAAGGTAGGGATCAAGAATCTCAATGGTGGCACGATTACGTTAAATTCAACGAAGCTTATGCTGCTAAGATTAAAGCAATTTACAAGCCAGGTGATATTATCTGGATTCATGATTATTATTTATTATTATTACCTCAAATCCTGCGTATGGACTTACCTGATGCTTACATTTGTCATTTCTTGCATATCCCATTCCCATCATCTGAGTACTTTAGATGCTTATCTAAGAGAAAGTACTTGTTAGATGGTATGCTTGGTGCAAATCAATTAGGTTTCCAGAGTTACTCATTCTCTAGACATTTCATAAGTTGTTGTGCAAGACTAATGGGTTATGAAGTGACTCCAACTTCTGTGAATGTTCATTCAAACCACGTCAACGTTATCTCATTACCAATTGGTATTGATGTTAACAAGATTGAACATGATGCTTTTACTGAGACTGTTGAGCAAAAAGTGGAGACTTTGAGACAATTATACGGTGATAGAAAGATTATAATCGGTAGAGATAGATTAGATACCGTGCGTGGAGTTGTTCAAAAACTACAAGCTTTTGAAATCTTCCTCGATATGTATCCTCAATGGAGAGGTAAGGTTGTCCTGGTGCAAGTCTCATTCAAGAGTTATTACCATAGTTCTAAGTTAGATAAGAAAGTCGGTGAGTTGATTTCCAGTATCAATGGTAAATACGGTACTTTAGACTACTCACCTGTTCAACATTACCAAATGAGAGTCAATAAAGAGGAATACTTAGCTTTGTTAAGAGTTGCTGACCTGTGTATTATCACTTCCATTAGAGATGGTATGAATACAACTGCCTTGGAATACGTTATCTGTCAAAAGAAATCAGGATCTCCATTGATCTTATCGGAATTCAGTGGTTCTACAACAGTCATACCAGATGCAATCCAAGTCAATCCATGGGACGGTGTTGGAGTTGCTAACTCAATCAATGACTGCTTATTGATGCCTCAGGTTACTAAGACTGCATTAGAAGAGAAATTATACAAAGCTGTTTCTAAGAATACTATTCAAGATTGGTGTAATAATTGGCTTACCCAATTACTAGAGTTGATGAACAAGATTAGTGATACAAAGTCAGGTACTCCATATATCAATAGACCATTGTTATTAAACCACTACAAGTCTTCAAAGCATCGTTTATTCTTGTTTGATTATGATGGTACATTAACACCAATCGTCAGAGACCCATCTGCTGCTATCCCATCTGCTAGATTATTGAACATCTTACAAAAATTAGTCGCTGATGAGAAGAATGAAGTCTGGATTATTTCAGGACGTGACCAAGAGTTCTTAGAGAAATGGATTGGTTCCAAATTCCCTGAAATTGGATTATCTGCCGAGCACGGTTGTTTCATGAAACGTGTTGGTGAAAAGAGCTGGATCAACCTTGCTGAAGCAGCAGATATGTCATGGCAAGATGAGGTTGAGGCCGTTTTCGCAAGATACACCGAGAAGACACCAGGTACTTTCATCGAGAAGAAGAAAGTCGCACTCACTTGGCATTACCGTAAAGCTGACCCTGAATTGGGACATTTCCAAGCAGCTAAATGTAAAGAAGAATTGATTAATACAGTGGGTCGCAGATACGAAGTTGAAGTTATGTCGGGAAAGGCTAACTTAGAAGTGCGTCCAAGTTTCGTGAACAAAGGTGAAATTGTGAGAAGATTAGTGCTTTATAGTAACCCAATCAATAAGCAAAAGAGAACAGTGGAAGAATTGCCTGATTTTGTGCTTTGTCTTGGTGATGATACTACTGATGAAGATATGTTCCGTGCTTTGAACTCAATGGAAGATGACTGGAAGAAGAATAACAGAGAAGCTAATCACTTGGGTACTTATGGTATGTACCCCGTTACTGTTGGTCCAGCTAATAAAGAGACTGATGCTAAGGCTTACTTGGCTGATACTGATCAAGTGCTAGATACTTTAGGTTTGTTAGTTGGTCAAGTATCACTCTTTGAGACCGGTGGTACTGTTGAGCTAGACGATCGTGGTCATTTGAAAGACAGTGAGTCTGCTGTTAAGTCCGAAGAGAATAAACGTGCTTACATTGAAGAATTGGAGAGGAAGAAAAAAGAAGGTGAGACTACTAAGAAATAGATTCTTTATAGACTACTATTTTTACCTATATTTCATTACACATACACATTGACTAGACATTTTATACACACCATACAGTTTATATACAGACGTAAAAAATAAATTTTGAGATTTATTCAAAGAATTAAATATGTAAATCAGTAAGACCTGCTTGAATTTAGAGGAAAAGCATATATAGAAGTGAATAGTCATAAATAAATAAGGAGGTTATCATTAGATTTTTTTTGGAAAATAAGTTAAAAAGAAAACAAGTAGTAGGCTTACGCTTAAGCTATGGATCTTTGAGAATTGATTGATTCAGCATGATCAATATGTTCAGTATCTAATCCTGGCTTCTCATCAATGTTTTTAGCTTCTTCTTCTAAGTCAGCTAAGAAATCATGACGGTTCTTCATAGTAGGTACGAAATAAGGACATTCTGCCCATAATTTATCCATTAATTCTAATGGAGTATGCTTGGTCTCTGGTAAGAATGCCCAGAAGAAAATAGCATTTGTGAATGAACAGATAATGAATAGGAAGTAGTACTTGTAACCAACTTCTTTCATGGCTTTGTCAGTGACTTGACCAATCATAGTGTTGAATGCAAAGGACATCATAGTAGCAGCGGCAACACCCTTGGATCTGATTGCTAATGACAGAGATTCAGCAGGGATAATCCATGATAATGGACCAATACCAAAACTGAAAATGAAGTTATAAATCCATGTAGTAGCGATGAAACCAATTTGTGCTGATCTGTTGTTGTTTGTCTCTGCTGGGAACTCAGCTAATAAGATACAACCAATCATGAACATGATTGATGAACCGATGTTACATGAAATCAAGACCCATCTTCTACCAGTGTAATCTAATGTCAAAATGGATAAGAATTGAGCGATTAAGGCAATGATACTGTTGATTGATTGATATAGTAATGTTCTACCGGTACTCAAACCGATATTGGCAAAGATAGTTGGAGAATAGTATTGAATTGCAGAGACACCAGTTAATTGCACAGATGCTTGTAATGCTAAAGAAATAACAATTCTTCTTGCTCTGTCTTTAGTATTCATCAATTGGAACCAGCCGACGACTTCATTCTTTTCAGCATCCACTTCAGACAAGATTTGTTCAAATTCAGCTACCACGAAAGCATCTTCTTTATCACCATGAGCGTGCAATTTGGCTAAGACATGTAAACCTTGTTCGACTTTACCTTTGGAAATAAGCCATCTTGGAGATTCAGGGAATAAGTAAATAAAACCACCTAAAATACCAGCTGGGATAACTTGTAAACCTAATGGAACTCTCCATTGATTATCAGAGCCTTTTAATCCTAAGTAACAACCATAACCAATCCATGAAGAGGATAAAGCACCAATACCAAGGAAGAATTGTTGTAAGTTAGTCCTACCACGAATTTCAGGATGTGCAATTTCTGATTGATACAATGGAATAATCATACATAGTAAACCAACACCAAATCCACCAATGAATCTACCACTGTATAAGTATCCTAAGTTTTGTGCCCCGGCTTGTAAACAACCACCAAAAGTAAAAATAATACATGCTAAGACAATAGTGAATCTACGACCGAATCTATCACTTGTGTAACCTGCTAAGAATGCACCAAAGAAGGCACCACCTGTGAATAATGACACAATAGCACCTGTTTCATTTGATGTTGGATTGAATTTTTCTGTGAATGTCTCTGAGGCGACAACTTGTGCAATGACTGATAAATCATAACCATATGTGAAAGAACCAATTGCTATAAAGCAACAGACTAAAAATTGATAAAATTTTGGATTAAGTCTCATTGTAGTAGTGATATTGATATAAGCTTCGTATACTTGACAAATTAAAATTTTCAAAAAACGTAAAAGTTAAACAATATAAGAAAGAAAGAGATAAAGCTTTGCTTATATACTAAAAGCTTTCACATGATGTACAATACTTAAAACATACAATATAACCATTTGTACTTCAAATAATATAATTTCCGGGGTACATATACGAACTAAAAATGCGTCATCATGTAACCAGCCGCCAAAGATTGAAACCCTTCAATTGCTTCTTAGTCAATTTGAAGAGACAACTGTCTTAAAATGGAAGTATAAATCAACGTGTAAATAATACAATAACTATAGAATATCTGGATAGATTGTCTAAAATGGAATTGGTAAGCTTTAGTTAACAATAAATAAAGATTGCGGGGAAATTAAACCTTTTTACATTGTGGTCTTTCTTTTACTCATCTGGGGTGAGTTTTACCAATCTTACAGTGTACAGCAGAGTGTACTAACAGATAGATATCATCCTTTCGTTTACTTTAGATATGTTATAATACACCATACGAAATAGATAGTAAAGTGAATCACCAATTAATCCGGTTATTCGGTGACTATTGCACTAGAGCACTATATAAAATTCACACTGCGGGAAAACTTAAATGTAAATGCATATGCTGAAAAAATGACATTTTCACTGTAGTATTGGGCGGATTCTTACGATTACGGGCCAGTGCGAGTGTACATGCACATACACAACTTCGTATATACTTTAAAATGTGCTTATGATTCCAAATAACTGGGGTACATACAATACAAAGAATCATAACAGATTGCTTTGAATGAACGGGTTTAAGGTACTTAGTTCAAGATTTGTTAGTTCACGAAAAGGGAAATTTTGAAATTTCTTTGCATACGTCATTTATTGTGATAATAATAGATAGAGCCCTATTAATATGGTGTATGTTTTAGCCGGATATTAGTGGATATCTCCAATGGAAATAAACTTCCTTATTGGTCGATTAATGTACTATCAAAACATTGGCATACGCTAGTTTAATGGCTGACAAAGAGTAGTAAACTATAAACGGTAGTCTTATTCTTAGTTTTCACTCATAGGTATAGTTCATGACTTGAAGGTAATGTATATCATCTATGAACTCTATTCAATCATCAATAATAATATTCAGCCTTATAGAGTATAGCCCCTCATACTCTACCCTTATATCCATCACCCAGTTTAATAAATCCGAAATAAAGACCCCCATAAGGTTAAAATGACAGAAAGAGAAAAAGAGAGAAAAAAAAGTGGGGGTTATTGTTTGTCTGTATTAGTATGGGGTTTATTGTCTTACTAAGTGGATTCTCACAATATTTTCAAGGAAATGAAAAATCTGGGGATCGATACTCTTTTGGGTAATCTTAGAGAACTATTCTATAATACTCTCCAGATAAATGCACTGTTCTATATTTAGAGCTTTATCTTATTTATATAAGTGTTCATCTTAATGAGTGACTTGCAATCAACTTCATTGAATTTTTGTTTCCTTGTAACACGAAGCAAGGACCTATCAGTACTCCGACATGTCAAGTTCCAAACAGACAATCACCACAGTTAAATCATTAGCTGAATCAGAGATCAGAATTGATACAAATAGAAGAATCGCACCTGTTGATGACAAAATTTACTCAAGTTTTATAGAACATCTTGGTCGTTGTATCTATGGTGGTATTGTTGATTATGATGCTCTTGAAAAAGGTAAGACTTCAATCGTGAATGAAAAAGGCTATAGATTAGACGTTGCCAATGCTATCAAAGATTTGGAAGTTCCAGTTGTTAGATGGCCAGGTGGTAATTTCGTATCCTCATACCATTGGATGGATGGTATTGGTCCTAAAGAAAATAGACCAAGAAGACCAGAATTAGCTTGGAATGGTGAAGAATCAAACTTATTCGGTACTGATGAGTTCATGGACTGGTGTAAGTTCATGAACGTTGAGCCATTCTTGTGTTTGAATATGGGTACAGGTACATTAGATGAGGCTTTAGCATGGGTTGAGTATTGTAACTCCAAGAACAACACCTATTATGCAAATTTAAGAAGAAAAAACGGACATGAAGAACCATATAATGTTAAATACTGGGGTCTAGGTAATGAAGTCTGGGGTGATTGGCAAGTTGGTCAAATGTCAAAGGAAGATTACAGTAAACAGGCTTTCCAATGGGCAAAAGCGATTAGATTATTAGATCCTTCTATAGTGATAATCTCATGTGGTTGTACTGGTTATGATGAATGGGATAGATACGTTATTACAGAGTTAAACAACTTAGTTGATATGCATTCAATTCACATTTATACTTCATCAACTGATTACACTAAGAATGTTATGACCCCTGCTGCAGCAGAAATTGCAATTCAATTGACTCAATCCTCATTTGACTATGCAGAGATTTTAAACCCTTCTAAGTCGTTAAATGTTGATAACATGAGTTTGTTCAGAAAGAATAATTTGAAGATTTGTTTTGATGAGTGGAATGTTTGGGATCCAAGAAGAGCTAATGCTTCAGTAGGTGTTGAAGAGAAATACACTTTTAGTGACGCATTAGCCGTGGCAACATGGCTTAATGTGTTCATTAGACAATGTAAGTCTTTAGGAATGTGTAACATTGCACAGTTAGTCAACGTTATTGCTCCTATAATGACTAACCCCGAAGGAATCTTCTTACAAACAACTTACTACCCATTGAAACTTTTTTCAAATTACATGAAAAAAGGTGATGCTTTACAATTACACGTCAAGACACCAACATACAAGGGTGAAACGGGTAATGACTGGAATGAAGAGTGTCGTTTTGTTAATAGACTCGATGAAACCGTTGCTTATTTAGATGCTTCTGCTGTTATTAGAAATGATGAGAATGCCATATACGTTGCTGTAGTTAACAGATCAGAAACTGAAAATGCAACTACTAAGATTGCATTTGCCGATGATGGACCAAAGATCACATCTGTTAAAGAATGGGAATTGTACCATGATGATCTATTCATTAGAAACACTTTTGATCAACCTGATAACGTTGTACCTGTTGAGAAAGAGTTGAGTCTAAGCGGCTACAAGTTTGAACTCACTTTCAAGAAACACTCTTTCAAATTACTCAAATTCTCTTACTAGGTTTTATATAAAGTGTATATTTCGTAAGATATAATTCTCACCAAAAGTATGTTGTAAATAAGGTAACTTTCGGAACGGCAAAAGGAGTTTGCCGAAATGAAAACGGATTACGTAATTATGCATTCTTTTCACTCGGAGAAACAGGAAAAACAAAACGGGTGAGACTAAACGAGGAATGATGGTACTATATATCAAGAAAAGATAAGATAAGTTTGTTTTCTCGTTCGTTATTTGTGTTATACTACTAGTGCTAAGGTATTACGGTACATTGCGGATTGAAGAAAAGGTTATTGCTATAGGTAATAAAGTGCAAAAACATAGTGAGAAGACTTATTCCAGAGTATCCGAAGAGAAAGCTACAAAGAAGTTTATTATTTCTGTTTTCTCTATATTTTAATATAACCCGCAAGGCGTAAGCATAAGACAAAAGGTCACAGGTCTTCTAAGTTTTCTTTATTTCCATTTACTACTAACTAACGGTTCGGAGTTTATTGTTTTCCCTGAACATCCACTCATTAGTATTTAATATCCATCTTATCCCCTTTTCTTCTTCAATTTCTACTTAAAAAATGTCTCAAACTCCTTCTTCTGAATCTGCTAAATCGCTTGACCCATTCCCAGACCCACTTTCTGAGAGATCAAAGTCAAGTAACTCAGGTACGGGATACTTCAGTAATGCAAGAAGTTACTCATCAACCAATACAAATACAAACTCAACACAAGGATATTCAACTCCCAACAGCTCATCAGGTGAGAATACTCCATTATTAACTAGAACAAGAAGAGCAACTGAATCATTCATAGAAACTGCAAATACTAGAGCTAGAAGAGCTACAGAGACAATGATCAACACAGCTAATGAGATCTCCAGAAAGACTTTTAGACAGTTACAAAGACAAAGGTTCCTCACGTTTATCGTATTAGGTATTATATTCATGTTTTTGTTCAATTTAATTTTCTTACCTCGTACTTCTCTAGATAGAGATTTGAGAAGATTACATGGTGTTATGCTCCCATATGCAGATATTCAAAGAAAATACTTACAACATCTATCAAGTGATACCTCAAATATACGTGGATTCCTAAAGACATATACTACAACAGAAGAACATTTAGCTGGTGATGGTGATAGTTTAGTGGATTACACCGTGAATTCGTTTGAGCAGTTTGGATTAAAGACCACAGTTGAGACTTATGATATATACATGAATAAACCAGTTGATAATCACCTTTGGTTGATAGACTCTGAGACAGGGGAGGTTCAAATAAAAGCCAACTTGCAAGAAGATGCATTGGAGGAAGACAAGACCTCAGGTCTTGAATTTAACGTACCTGCATTCCATGGTTATTCCGCAAATGGCAACGTTACAGCAAATTACATTTTCGCAAACTACGGATCCAAGGAAGATTTTGAGCTTCTTGAAGATTACGGTGTTGAAGTTGCAGGCAAGATTGTCATTGTAAGATATGGTAATATTTTCAGAGGTTTAAAAGTGAAATTCGCACAAGAGCGTGGTGCCGTTGGTGTGGTCATGTACTCTGACCCAGCTGATGATGGTGAAGTTACCATCAAGAACGGATTCGAACCTTATCCTAAAGGTCCTGCTCGTAATCCATCATCGTTACAAAGAGGTTCAGTGGATTATTTCACAGATATGCCAGGTGATCCAACTACTCCTGGTTGGGCTAGTACGAAATACGCTAAACGTGTCTCACCAGAAGGTAAAATCCCTGATATTCCTTCATTACCAGTAAGTTACAAAGCCGTGTTACCAATACTAAAACAATTGAAAGGAAGAGGTAACAAAGTGTTTAGACATACATGGCATGGTGATCTTGATGAATTTGACTATTCTTGTGGTCCAAGTCCTGATAATATGCAATTAAATCTGTACAATTTACAAGACTACAAGATCCGTCCTATTCGTAACGTTATTGGTGAGATCAAAGGTATTATGCAAGACGAAGAGATTATCATCGGTAATCATAGAGATGCATGGATCTATGGTGGTGCTGGTGATCCAAACTGTGGGTCCGCTGTAATGTTAGAAATAGCAAGAGGATTCTCTGAGTTATTGAACCTAGGTTGGAAACCATTAAGAACGATTAAATTTGCCTCGTGGGATGGTGAAGAATATGCTATGCTTGGTTCCACTGAATATGCTGAGTACTGGGCAAAGACATTACAGACGAACAATCTTCTATATATAAATTTGGATACCGCTGTTACGGGAACAGATTTCTTTATTGCTGCACATCCATTATTCGATAAGATTATCCACTCTGCTTCTCGTCAAGTTGGGTATAAGAACGATTATACTAAACCTTTGTATGATCAATGGCTTGCTCAAAACAATGCCTCAATTGGTTCGATTGGTGGAGGTTCAGATTATACAGTTTTCCAAAATCATCTTGGTATTCCTTCAATTGACGTTGGTTTTAAGAATGACGGTAAGACAAATGCGGTGTATCATTATCACTCAAACTATGACTCTTTTTACTGGATGGATAAGTTCATTGATCCAGAGTACAAGTTACACAGTACTCTGGCTCAATATGTTGGATTATTGACTTTACAATTGAACGAACAAGAAATTATCCATGTTTCCTCATTAGACTATTCCAAGAAAATTTCTGGATATTTCCAAAACTTGAAATCCTTGATACCTGAAAGCTGGAGTCATAGAATTGTGCCTGATAGTGCTGACTTTTCAGATGGCAATGGAAGCAATGATGAATTATACTCATACTACAAGAAATTACTATCTACAATCTCAAGTGACACCAACAAAGATAAGGGCAAGATCAGATTCCATGATTTGATAACTGCCTTAGATACCAAATTCCACGATTTGTTAACTGCCAGTCAAGAATTCGATAAATACATTCAGCATTTACAAAGAGATATTTTACAAGATTATCCATGGTTCAAATACTATATCAAGATACGTCTCGCTTTCCAAATCAAAATCGCAAACAAGAAAATCATGGCAATTGATAGACTGTTCTTATCAAAAGATGGTTTGAAGAACAGACCATGGATGAAACACATCGTTTATGCCCCAGATAGAGATCTCGGATACCAAGGTGATGTATTACCTGGTCTTCATGAAGCTTTAAGAGATACTGATTATGAAGAAACCGTACGCTGGATTACCATAATCGCAGGTAAGATTGATGAAGTGACTAAGAAACTTAGCTGATTACACTACTCGATCTAATAGACTTTATATATACCTGTGTACTATGAATAAAAGAGAAAGACATATTAAGTGGTACCTTAAGTAAAGTGTACATTGGTTGATTATGTAAAATTTTGTTGGCACTGTTGTATAATGACAGACCCCGACTTTTTGCCAGCGAAAAATGTCAATTAGACTTTGCAATTTAAATCTTTTTAAATCATTTAGCTCTATATACTTCAACATCCTTTGACTGTTAACACTTCCCAGTAAGCATATTTCAAACAGCAATACTTTCAAAATGTTCAGAACTGCATTCTCTGGTTTAAACAGACGTAACTTCTCATCCACTGCAAGGGCGTTAGACGTCAAAGTCTTCTTCGATACTACAATTGGCTCCAAGAAACAAGATAGAATCGTTTTCAAATTATTCGATGATGTTGTTCCAAAAACCGCTGAAAACTTCAGAGCTTTATGTACCGGTGAAAAAGGTTTTGGTTACAAAGACTCTATCTTCCACCGTATCATTCCTCAATTCATGATCCAAGGTGGTGATATCACTCACTTCAACGGTTATGGTGGTAAATCCATCTACGGTGACAGATTCCCAGATGAAAACTTCAATATCAAACACACTAAACCATACTTGTTATCTATGGCTAACGCTGGTCCAAACACCAACGGTTCTCAATTTTTCATCACTACCGTTGCTACTCCATGGTTAGATGGTAACCACGTTGTCTTTGGTGAAGTTATTGAAGGTCAAAAGACTGTTGATGCTATTGAAAGCGTTGGTACTCAATCTGGTTCCCCAAAAGCTGAAGTTTCCATTGTTGATTGTGGTGAACTCAAGGAGTAAGTTACTTAGAAGCGGGAACTCAAACTTTTTGATTCTATCAATGATTTACATATAAAATTTTACTTTGAACTTGACTTTCAGCACTTGTAAATACACCAACTAGCTGTTTGTGTATACATGTATGTATCTACGTATATCCATGTAGAGATCAATGGCAAAGAATGACTATTAAGTACGTTTAACCTCTAAATCGGTTAGTCCCTACTATGAAAAGTTGGAGTAAAATATGCTTATATAATCAAAAGGCTACATCGGTTGCTTCGAAACTTATCGGTTGGTTATGAGCATTGGTTATGTAAGAAATCCGAGGTGAAAAGATTCAGAAATGCTAGCAGATTGATATAAGCATGATAAGTTCACAAGATTTCACAACCTCAACTTGTAGACTCCTTCCCATTGAAGATATACATTATTGGTTTATTGACTAATAACTAATTACTCATAGACAAGCTTGTTACTCTAATTCCTTATACCGAGGGAAACTTTCTGATTTATTGATAATAGATTGATTTCAATTCACAAAAGGCAAGCAGAGATTGAATCATATAAGGACCCCTTTAGACTTATCAATTTGTGGCATTACTTAGACATCAAGGCAAACAAGTAACTAAAATCATACTGTATTAATAAAGATGGAAAATCTTGGAAAGACATTGAACAACTTGTCCCTCTATGAGGTCAAGGCTTATGTTCGTAAAGCACAAAATGCGGTCTTGAACTTAAGTGAGATGGAATCAAAAGTGCGTGAAGCTACAAATAACGAACCATGGGGTGCTTCATCCTCATTAATGGCAGAAATAGCTAGAGGTACTTTCAATTACCGTGATAGAGAAGAAATCTCTACCATGATTTTCAGAAGATTCACCGAGAAATCTGCTCATGAATGGAGACAAATTTACAAAGCATTGCAATTAATGGAATATCTGGTGAAGCATGGATCTGAAAGATTTGTTGATGACGCAAGAGCCAATGTTCAATTAGTCTCAATGTTAAAATCATTCCATTACGTGGACTCCAAAGGTGTTGATCAAGGTATAAATGTTTCTAATAGAGCAAGGGAATTAACTGCGTTATTAAACGATGAAGCAAAAATAAGAGACGAAAGAAGAAAAGCAAAAGAAAACGCTAAGAAATTCGGTGCTGTATCATCCACATCATCCAACGGTTATGGAATTTCTTCAAGTAGTTCTCGTAGAACAACAAGAACTACTCCTTCTTACGGTGAAGATTATGGTGAAAGTGCCGGATATGCAGGACGTGTCTTTGGAGATGGTGGAGTTTTCGGTGAAAGATTTGAAGAGCAAAGACCTGCTTCTGCTTCCAATACATTTGAAGAATACAACGTTGAAGAAAGTACAGACAACAACAAGGCAAGTAAACCAAGCACTTCTGTCTCTCAGGTGAATGCATCTTCAAGCACCACTAAACCTGTAGACTTATTCTCATTCGATGACACTCCTTCTAACTCTCAGCAACAAACCTCATCTACTCAAAACAACGAAAACGAAGACGACGATGAATTCGATGACTTCCAAAGTGCTGCTCCACCAACAGCTGCTCCAACGCCTGCTCCATCTTCAAACCTGGCTGACTTATTAACTACCTCATACTCATCCTACCAACCTCAAACGCAGACACAACCTCAACCTCAACAACAGCAAATGTACGCAAGTACTACTGCTCCTGCTTCTACTTACTCTGCTCCATCTATACAACCAGCTGTTTCCGCTCCAAAGAAGAAGGATGACGTTTTCGGTTCATTATTCGCAAGTGCTAAGACAAAGGTTCACACCCCAACTAGTCAAACATCCACTCCAACCAGAACTACATCTTCTAGTACACCAACTCCAGCAGCTGCACCTGCCGCCAGCACCCAATCTAACAACAACTATGATGATTTACTTGGTGATTTCGGTGGTTCATCTTCCTCATCAAAACCAGCAACAAACTCTAACACTCAATCAAGCTCAAACGGAGTTGTTGATCTTTTGTCTTTCTAAGTTAATCTCAAATAGAGCCCGACCGACATACATATACTCATTGTAATTTTTCATTTAGTATATCATCTCTTTTTATGTATATGTGTCTCTTTAGTTTCTTTACAACGTTATATACAAATACAAACTCATCACTTACAGCGATAAAAAAAAATCATATCTATAGTAAGCTTTTTAGCTCGTTCCCAAACAAGAGACTCTTATGAGTATCTCTTAGTATTATTTCATACATGTAGAACAAAAAGCAAAAAAATAAAGCCAGAAGCCCAACGCGGGGGTCGAACCCGCAACCTTTTGATATCCTATTTTTTAAGAGTCAAACGCTCTACCGATTGAGCTAGCCAGGCCTAACTGATCTCAAAAAAAAATATGCTTACCTAAGTGGTTTAAAACTCTTGCGGGTTACGTAATCAAAGATTTACAACATTTCAGTTTTCGTAAAAGACAAGGAGACGTTCTTGTATACAAAGGGAGGAAGGGAGGAAGGGAGGAGGGAATAGGGACTAAATCTGATTTTAAGCGTTACTACAAAGGCTAACTCAACTATTTGAGAAGCAACTACACAGTAAATCCACTTGCAAGGTAATCCATGAGTGGTAGGTCGCACAAATTGAAAAAGCAACTTGACGCCAAAGCTCTGAATGGTCAAAATCATCATAAAAGCAATACAATGATTAAGAAAACTACTTGAAATCCAATCAATATTACATTATGTTGTTACAAGATACCCCTAATGTACTTATATACAAAATCCAGTCATTAGTTCTCATGATACATCACTTTTTGACAAAGGGAAAATGTGTACACAAATTTTTTGGCTGGGTACCAGTTGAACTGACTTATATTATACATGATAAATCCAAAGAAAACCACTCATAAAAAAGTCATAATACTACTATAACAGGTACTGGATATTTTATGACTCACAATCCAATCAATAGATCTTACGTTACACCATCTAGTGCAACTCGAAAATAATTACGCAGAGTTTTCTTTACGAGACCAATCCGTTGACATCAGCTTTGATGAAATCAAAAGGCTCGGTGAAGCTTAGCCTTATTATCCTTTCACTAGTAATATTACAACTTGTTCAGGTACATGGTATGTATGGGTGGTTAGGGCCACCTTCTTCATGAGGTACATATATAGGAGGCACACCATAACAGTCTCAATTGCAGTCATGGCTTTACCACAGGCTATTAGAATTAGAATACTATAAGCGATAACTGTATATCTTAGTTTTCATATTATGTCTCAAATACATCTTGCCAAACAGCCCATTTTTTTGTAGCCTGAGTAGAGTGTAGCCAACACATAGAGGACCTTATTAGCCAAAATGGCCGTAAACTACTTGATTTCGTCTCTGTAATTCTAGAGACACAATTGACGATTCTCAATAAGTGTCTGGTAACTCAGAGTAGTAAAGTTTGTATGTAGATTGTATCTAACTTATGTATTCTATATTCAATAATGACTGCTACCTAGCCTCTTTATATTGCAAAAAGCCATTTAATCGTGCTACGCTACACATACTAATCTTACTTTTGATTACGTAATATTATTGACAAAAAAATAGTAAGGGCAAGGACAAGAAAGAAAGGAACAAAGAGCACAAATAGAGCATAAATCGATTATATTATGTTATTTATATGACAATATCAACTATTTGAATACACCAATCACCAAAGACAATATGGAACTGTCAACTGTCCGACTTTCAAGTAAAACGATAGACTGATAGGTACTGTTTGAAGCATCTCAAAATTTGGCGCTAGGCGCTAGATTTGGCCACAAATCACACAAACAAGCCAATTGGACAAATACTAATGCAAACTTCACAGACGAAAGTCACTATGCAATTACTTTGATGTATAGTCAACTACTAATACACTTTAGAATCAATTGGAGCTTGTACACATGACTGGGAACGAATCAAAAATTGATAAAGAGGGCTTCATGTTTAGAATACAAGGGAATTTTACTAGGTACAACAAGTCTTATTACAATTTTTTTAGTCTATCAAATGAAGATCAGAGAACATCAGAGAGCTTATAAAAGCTATTAGAGTTGATTAGACTAAACAGCTGGGACTACAGTACTATAGAACACCATGAATTGAAATGTTGTGATTACTCAGGTTTTATACAAGGGATCTTTCAGCAAGTTGATCAGGAAGCATCTTCTGCGAACGCTGTACATGTTGGCTAAACTATCTAGTATAATCTCAATAATATTTAATAAGTTATTAGACACTCAATATTGCTTATATTACACAAGGCCATTTACTATGTAATTTCGTAGTACCTATATTCAAGCCCTTTTACTGGAAATAACCATATTCGGTAATTTCTGAACAGTACTAGGTGTATGGGTTTCAAATCTCTCAAGGAATCTAAATCAGTTCTCCAGGAATTCTAGGGTCTAGATCTCTTGTAACCTATCCGTAAATGGAAATTAGTAAATAATAAGTTTGTCTAGGGAGGGTAATTACCACTTCATGCACCTTTTCATGCATGGAAGGTGATGGAAAAGTCTTCCAGAACTTTAAAAATGACCGAAAAGAGTAATTCATGGAGGTTACTCCAAGAGATTTCCTCAGGGGAAAAAATCTTCCCCAGATTTTTGAGTATAAATATGACCCGTTCCAACCAATTATCAATTTTTCTTGTTTCCTTGTTTTATTTATTTTTTTCTTCTTCTTCTTTTCTTCCTTCTATATCAGAGAGCCGAGTCTCAAAAAATCCTAACACTGAAAAGAAATAGGAACAACTTTAATAGAGTTATGACTAAGCAACACTAAGACCAGATACCCTTGGCGCTTAACTTGACAACAACTATACACAAAGACATAAGACATAAGACATACACTTATACTGTTATACACTCAGACACATACACATAAGACATGGACACATATACACATACACATAAGACATGATGACATACACACATACTCTTGTACACTTATACACAAAGACATAAGACATGAAGACACAAAGACATATTACTTGAAGCCACATACACATACACATACACATACACATACACATACACATACACATACACATACACATACACATACACATACACATACACATACACATACACATACACATACACATACACAT
>JAJLWP010000047.1:0-47393 GCA_030570755.1 Wenyingozyma methanosorbosa | reverse complement strand
TTGGACACATATAGGCCTCTAAAGCCGTCAATATTGACGATATCGACTAGCGGATTTTACCAGTGGATTTTGCGGACCATGTTCGGCAAGGGAGTGTATTTTTTTGGAACTGGGTCTGGTGGGGTTGGGGCCTTCCCGCAAAAAAATACGCACCAGCACCTTCGTTTTTGCATGTGGGTGCCCGGCCTTCAGCTTGAGCGCGAATTTCCTGGGGCACACAAATTTTTTAACTATGGTCCCCGCACTATCGTCACGAGTTAAGACTATATGTCTAGCTAATTGTCGTACATTTTTTTCCAAAAACGGTTGCCACGCACTGCTTATATAATCGGGTATCTTCGAAAAGTTCAGCCGAAATAATTCTTGCCGAGCACTGCTTAGATAATGTCGTTGCCCTTTTGTCGTTCGCCACTCAGTTCAAAAAAGCCACACAATTTTCTTCATTTGCATACGTCTTGCATACACCGTGCATATGTCTCGCATACCCCTTGCATATACTTTTTTTAATTACCCTCCGTAAATTCCAAAACCAGTTTCACGAATCGCGATCGATTCAAACCGGAAATCCACATCCTCAATTTTGACGATCTGTCTTTTATTAAACACATTCTCACTGTTCTAAGTGTTACCTCTATAAAAATCATTTTTTCGACTATCAGCAAACCCAACCGTTCGTCATTAATTATACCATAATACGTAGTTACTAGTACTTATTGAAGAAGTCTAACTATATAATATCAACCATAATATCAACCCTAAGTATTCAACACTTCCAGAAAACTCCTGTTAAAGTACAGTTTTGCATAAGAAATACACAACTTACTAAGATCCTAATCAAGAACTTATTTGTTATTTGCAATTTTTACAGATATAACAGTTACTACGATTAAATTTAATTTTTCAACTTCATCATTACTTCAAATCTCAATCTTCAAAATTAATTTTCCTTATTTGCAAGTATCAGCTTTATGAGCTTTAAGTTATCAACTACTCAAAGTACGCAAACTAACAACGGTGTGCCATGTCCAAGTCATCTAGACCGTCTAGATTCGAGCCAGTAATATTGTCTTCTAACTGTCGTATATTTTATTTCCAAAAACGGGTCGCAATTTTTTTCCTTCCAGATCACGTGAAGTCAGATCAACTCAAGTCACATGACAAGCGGTATCAAAAAAATAAAAAAAGAATACTTTTTCTAATAAGCACAGCCTTCTATTGCGGTAGTAAAATATAAAAAAATTAACTTCTTCTTACAAGAACACCCTCACACCTGACCTTATCCTTAACTATGCGGTAGCAAAATAAAAAAATCGAATAATTCTACTACCGCAAAAACAATTTTTCGCTCCTAACTATGCGGTAGTAAAAAGTAATCTTCGGTAAAAGGTCCTACTTCTCAATACAGTAATATTACACGTTCCGATTCCTCACTTAGTCGGACACTACCCATTCCCGAAAACAGTAATATTCCATTTTCGAGATTACTTTTTCTCCGCCTGTTACTTACGTATTACATAATCAGTTTCGGTCCGCAGTTCGAACATTCCTCAATTTTTCTACCTAGCTGTCCAGTTAATCTCACTCTAACCAACTAGAAAAATACTTCATTAGCCAAAATACTAAAACACAATCAACTCTGTAATATTAACTAGTACTTGTAACAGAGTAGAGAAATATGACTATTAAGAGTTCCTAAATAGGATCATCTTTGGATTAAGTACACTACTCAAAGTGTTTCAGAACTACTTAAATACTCATCCTTTCCCGCTCTATTCTCTTTTCCTTCTAAATACTTTACTACATACATCATTTATACTCAGAGCTACCAAGACTCTCTTACTATCACTTTCCCAATTACTAGATAGCAAGATCATATTACTACTATTCTACATACTAGTCAATACTATAGGTCACATTACATTGTACAACTATATTAACTGTACTATTTAATATTACAGAACTCAATTTTTCAACTTAACATAAAGTCATTTTATCTCTCTAATTTAACTCTCTGTATTAGTTTTCTTTTTTATTCTTGCAATACCTTTCTTAACATCAATATAATCACCACTAGTATAAAATAAAGGGTACTATTTTACTTTTACTTCGCCCGTTAATCTCGTTAATCGTAAAAGTAGTAGCTCACCGCAATTCGAACATTCCCCCAGTTTTTTATCAACCCAGCTGTTCAGTGAATCTCACACCGATTGCTCCAATTATCAAAAGTAGTCAGCATCAATTAGGAAGTAAAATCTTGCAGTCAATGCACACAAGTAGTCATTAGTACTTCACTACATTGATTTAGCATAAATTATTTAACTATTGGTAATCAAGTCTGGCTCGCCAGAAAACCCGCGGTAAAGTGATTTTTCGCCATAGGCTGAAACCTTGCCAAAATTCTTTTTTCTTTTTCTGGAACTAAGAACTTGCGCGCGATAAAGTACCTTTTTTTTTTTTTTTTTTTTTTTTTTTTTTTTTTGGTACTTTACATTTATGTTTTTTTTTTTTTTTTTTTTTTTTTTTTTTTTTTTTTTTTTTTTTTTTCGCTCTGAGATAACTTCACTAAATCAAAGTTACCGCGGGAAAACAGGTGTACTCAACAATCTTAGTTGAGGCGCATAAAACTACTATAAATTCAGGATAGTGAACTTCTACTGAAAAATCAAGATATACATTTTCAATATATGAGCTTAGCTGACTACACGTGTTTTGACTATAGTATTTGCTTAAGTATTAAAGTTTTGGTTAAGTTTCTCGATTAATTTAGTTCTCATTATTAGTATTTACCTAGATAAATATTCTCGCTCTTATGAATATAAATTTATTTAAATAGCATAATTAGATAAAAATGTTCTCTCATAAAGAAGATCTAATCCCAATTGTTTCTTTTGTGGAACTTGTTTCCATCCTTCATTGCACAATTCCAGAACCTGTCTGGCAAAATCAGCATGCAAGGCATTACCAAGTTCAGTAGCTTTTTGCCTTACTATTTTTCTTTGAGGTTCAATTGTACTGGCTAAACCTATTATAGCCAAAGGCCATGACATGATGCATCCAATACAATCAGAGTCTCTTCCCATCTTTAAGTCAGATAAATGGACCAATGCTTGGTTCACCAATGTTTGGATAGGTAAATGGTTCTCTTCTATAGATGGATCCAGTAATTTTATGATTAGTATTTGACCAGCAATACTATACAATATGGAAGCAGTCCTATGGAATATCACACCTTCAGCTGTATTTTCATTCACTTCTTTGGGAACTGGTGTGAAAGATGCCAATTCGGTTAACAGTGTGTTAGCTTCAATGATGTCAAATGTCTCTAATGGTTGTTTTCTAAATAGCCAACATGCTTTTTCAATGTTTGCAAATAAGTCAATGCTACTTCCAAAAACAGGATTATTTGACCATGAAATAGGAGTATCAGAATATATTGGATTCTCCAAAGTAAATTTGAGTTTGTTTATCATACCATCGCCTGGTAACATCCTCAAACTTTCATCATCAAGGAAAAGAATTGATACAATGTAGTTATAAAGAAATGATTCTGTTAGAATTCTTTGAACTGGATCATTTGCTAAACTAGCTAAAGATGAGCTTTCTCTACTCAATAGAATATTGTAACCTGCTAATATATGTCTTGCAATTCTATCACTTTTATAACCAAGATGCTTATCAAGTAAACATAAAATCTGAACTGAAACAAATAACCAGTTATCCATTTCTTGTTGAGTTCCATCTGCTAGTAATACTTTCAAACTTTTCACAAATCTGGAATAGTAAAAAAGAACATCTTGTCTTGAGGTAGGATCA
The DNA here is from genome assembly GCA_030570755.1 of Wenyingozyma methanosorbosa. Taxonomy (NCBI): domain Eukaryota; kingdom Fungi; phylum Ascomycota; class Pichiomycetes; order Pichiales; family Pichiaceae; genus Wenyingozyma; species Wenyingozyma methanosorbosa. The sequence continues at coordinate 43,580 of JAJLWP010000047.1, read as the reverse complement.
CCTTCCCAACTGTCATCTGCAGCTCCACAAGCTAAAAATAGATCTAGTAGTTCTCTTTTGACAGTTATATAGGGAACCCATGCTGTAATTGGTCTTAAACTTTTATGAGCGTGAGGCATTGTAATTGCAGGTAAAAAGTTGATATTAAACTTGTAAAGGTATTTGATCATCCTATCAGAAAGAGTCATGCCTGGTATACAGTCTCTTGTCGATCCCAACACTGATAATTTCAAATTGGAAAACTCAATATCATATACCATGGTATTAGAAAAATTGAAGCAATTGTTATTGTTTTTGAAAGTATTATTTGTATTACTCAATACCTCTATTATTTCTACCTCTTTGGTTTCTGATCTTGGGAGTATATTTGAGTTCTTTGATTGATTTGAAAGTATAGACAATCTTCTTGCTGCTTTATGTCTCCGATCAATCAACTCAGGACTCTTGGGATATTGACATGATCTCTTTGATCTCAAACAACGAGAGCATGAAGGTTTAATCTCATCACACTTTTTCTTTTGTGATCGACCTATATAAGTTGAAATGGAGTAATTTAGTGTTAGTCTATCTTTTATCATTTTCACTCTTCGGTTGGAATTTGAAATTTATACATACAAGTATAGCAACCTCCTTTGCTTCTAAGTTTCTTAGCTGGAGCCAAAGATAACATAATGGTTGATACTGTAATTCAACTGGTATATTTTGTTAGTCGAAATCAATCAATTGGTAATATACTAAAAACTATACTGGTTGTGTGAAACATGATGATCAGGAGTCACATTGTATGTAAATTCCGTTTTAATTGCGATCCCGAATTTTTCTCTTGAGAATGCAATTAATAAACAACGATAAGGAAATACAGGCGCCTAAATGAATTATTTGTCAGTACACTACTATTTATAGATAACGAATTTTACAGTGTTATCCGCTAAATTTGGAAATCCCGTGATAGCGGGAGTGCGCAGACGATAAGAAAATGAACTGACGCTTATCTTTTGCGATAAGATAAGTACTAATTGTGGTGTTACTTTGAGCGGATTCCAATTCTACTCTGAAGATTTGACTTATTTACTAATATAAACGATTGATGAATAACTTAAAGCTTAGCTCCTGCGATGATTATGGTAGATTTAAGTATATTTCAGTACTATTTCTAAAATTTTTAATTCTTATACTAGTATATATACAGACTATTCTATAATGTTTGTTAATATGTATGTATATACTATATATGAAGGTGACTGTCAATCAACCAAATAAGATTTCTGTGATAACTTTACCAGCTGCAACAACTTCTTCATCTTCATATCTCTTACCAACTAATTGTAAAGCGATTGGTGCACCTTTTGCTGAGTCTGCATTGTATTTCAACCATTCTCTTTTATCGGATTCACTCCAGTAAGTGTCTCTTTTCTCTTCTGGATCAAGAGCAGGATCTTGGTAAAGTCCAGTTGGAAATGCAAGACCTGGTTGATCTAAAAGATTCCAAATAGCACAATAATTCCAGTAAGTGGTAGTACCAAGCTCAGAGGCAACGCCAATATAACCTGGAGTTAAAATGAAATCAACACCTTTTTCAACCATGAGGTCTTGGTATTTGTTTCTGTAGTAATCTCTTTTGCAATTGAGTTCCCAATTTTGAGTGATAGTTAACTCACCTCCGTATCCAAAAGCCCATGCAGTTAAAGGATGGATTGGTTCCCCTGATTTGGCTAATAAAGATTTTTGAGCAGCAGATCCATCGGCAAAATACATATGAGACACCACATCCCAAATTTTATCACATTCAAATGGTTCAAATTCAACAACTTTGATTCCAGCATCCTTTAGTTTTTCAGCAACGTAGTTTAAGCCTCTTTGAACTGGAGGATGTGGTTTGGCTACACCATCATCTCTCATAATACCAATAGTAAAGTTCTTTTTTGGCTCAACTTTCTTCCAAGGAGTATGAATAAGAGTTGCATCATATTTCCATGGTTCATATCCAATGTAAGTTGACATAAATAAGTCTATGTCTTCAATATGCTGGGCCAATGGTCCAATTGCAGATTTGACAGATTCTTGTCCAGCACCAGCTGAGACGGAATGTTTCAATGAAATTCTACCAGTTGTTGGTCTCAGACCATAACATCCATTGAAAACAGCAGGACTTCTAATTGATCCACCAATATCAGTTCCAATTCCTAGGACAGATCCTTTAAATCCAATCAATGCACCTTCACCACCACTTGAACCAGATGAACTTAGCTTCAAGTTGTATGGATTTAATGTTGTTCCAGTAATATAGTTAGTTGAATCTTGATGCATTAAAGATTGGGGTTCATTAGTTCTAACAAATGGAACAGCACCTAATTCTCTTAAAACTCTAACAGTAGTACAATCTTCTTCTGTAACATTGTCCAATAAAGCAACATAACCAGCATTAGTCACTTTACCCTTGATTGAGACATGTTCTTTGATACTAACAGGTAATCCATGTAAAGGACCAACGGTTTTTCCTGTCTTTTTGTAATGCTCATCCAATGCTTTGGCAGCTTCTAAAGCTTCTTCACACATAAATTCAGTTGCACAATTGAGTAATTGTTGGGCAATTGTGGCTCTCTTTATAAAAGAGGTGAGAACACCAACAGATGTCAGTTCACCTTTGGCAATCTTTGAAACCAAGTCAGTAGATTTCATTTCTGTAATCTTGATGTCATCATCGCTCAAGATCTTGGTCTCGTATGGAATTTTCGAAACGTCCAATCTTGAAGGTTCTGGTAATTCATCCTCAGGTAAGAGATACTCCTTAATGATAGAGTCTTCTTGTCTTTTTAAAGCTGCCCTGATTTTAGGTTCCCAAGTTTTGAATAACTCAGGATCACTGATGTTGTTGACAAATGTAGTCATGTTGCAATGTAGTTAAATCTAATCGATTTTATAAAAACTCATTTTTGCAAAATTATTATTCTGAGCTCTGTATCTGCACACACATAGATATATATATACACTAATCACTTGACTCCTATGTACCTCTTCTATCAGTACACTGCCTAAATCTCTCGGCGTTTACTCCCTGATTATGGTAAATCAGTTTCTTATCAGCTAGTCGCATAAATGAACCAATAATGAAATTTTCCGAAAAAATATTTTTCCTCAGAAAATTTCACGATCGTTACAGCCTTTTGCCGACCGACCAATCAAAACTATTCGCGACTCCATAAACTGATAAACAACGTACCTTAAAGTATGCAAGATTCTTAAAAACCCCAGATAGACTTAAATTTCTCAACCAATTACAGAGAATTGCGATAGCAAGGGTGATAGTAGACTATAGATCTCTTTAATCATTTGATTTGAATTATCTTACTAAGAAGTAGCTTATCGGCAACTGATAAGACACTGTGAAACATTTCAAATTATAAATAAGGCCTTCGAAGGCCTCAACAATGCAAAAAGAATTATCTTTGATATAATACTTTATCAATTCAAACAACTAGAATTTTAAACACTATAAAAATGAAAGTTAATTCCGAAGCTATTCCAGGTACTGTTCATCTGGTTGATTTCGAAGACCAATTAACCAATGCTGCTAAAGCCAAGGAGATTGTTCTATCTCCTACACCTAATGACAAAGATCCATACAACGATCCATTACTATGGAGTCGTAATAGAAAGCTGTTAGCTGTTTTTTGTATTGTTGTTTATACTTTTGGTATTGGTGTTCCTTCTGCTGCAATTTATAGTGTTTTGGGAAATATCACAGAGCACACAGGTTTAACCTTGAATCAATTGAATCAAGGTACTGGATGTGGTTTCTTGTTTTATGGTTGGGGTTGTGTCTTCTGGCAAGCATTAGCCCTTCAATATGGTAAGAGACCTGTTTACTTGTTTACAACATTTGCTACTATTTTCATGTGTATTTGGACTCCTTATAGTAAGACATACAGTGAATGGATTGGTTCTAAACTTTTAACAGGTTTCTTTGGTGCTCCAATTGAATCTCTCCTTGAGATTTCTATTTCAGATCTTTTCTTCGAACACGAGAGAGGTAACTATATGAGTATTTATGCGTTAGCTCTTTGTGTTTCTAACTACATGGCACCATTAGTTGCTGGTTTTATTGCTGATGGTCAAGGTTGGAAATGGGTTCTTTACTGGTGTGCAATTTGGAATGCTGTCTGTTTCGTTTTCCTCTTTTTCTTCATGGAAGAAACAAATTACAGTAGACCACACATTTCAGTTGACGATGAAATTATTGTTGAAGAAGATGAAGTTGAAAACCCACAAGAAGAAAAAAAATTTACTGAAACAACTGTTAAAGATGTTGATAGTGGAATGGAAGAACAAACAACTTTCCCACCTCCAAAAACTTACATGGATAAATTAAAGTTACTAGATGTTCCAAGACCATTCATGATGCACAAACTTATTTGGCGTCAATTTTCAATGCTTAGATTTCCTATTGTTGTTTTTGCTGGTTTCCAATATGGTACATCATTAGTTTGGTTCAACATTTTAAATGGTACCTCTTCTTCAATCTATGGAAGTGAACCTTACAATTTCTCAGCCTCAATGATTGGTGTTACATACGTTTCACCAATTATTTTCTGTTTTATTTTTGTCTATTATACTGGATATCTTGGTGATAAAATTAGACTTTATTTTGCCAAAAGAGCTGGTGGTGTTTCTGAACCAGAACATCGTTTATGGCTTATGGCTTTATATATGCTTATCTGTCCATGTGCCTTGATTTTATGGGGTGTTGGTGCTTATGAAAAAATCCACTGGTTTGGTATTGTTATTGGTATGGGTTTATTGGGTGGTACTGCAACATTAGGTTGTTCATGTTCAGTTAACTATGTTCTCGAATGTTATCGTGAAATGAGTGGACAAGCCATGGTTCCAGTTATTTTGATTAGAAACACTATGAGTTTTGCTATTAATTATGGTATCACTCCATGGGTTGAAAATCAAGGTCTCAAAAAGTGTTTTGGTGCTGCTGCTGGTATTTCAGTGTTCTGTATTGGAACTTTCATTCCAATGGTTTACACAGGAAAATACTGGAGAAACCGTACAAAGGCTGCTTACTGGAAGTACGTCCAAGAAGCTTTAGATAACGGAATGGCACATTAGTTTGCCTTTATTACTTAGCATACGTTGTTTTTCTTAACTATGATAAATAATCTATATTATCATTAATCTATGTTTGTATTTTACTCATAAATACCAGTCAAGTAAAGAATACAATTCTGGGCAATATTTCTTAATTTTCTCAGTTTTTTTATGTGTTTGATAATGTATATGATGAATTTTTACATAGTTAAACTATATTTATAGAGGAATAGTATGATCTAATGAGTCAGCAATATTGAGCATAGCATCTGCAATCCATGCACCACCCCAAGGACCTCCTGTCTGATCATGCTTTTCAGCAAGAGAAGGAGTTTGAATCTCACGAATGTAACCTGACATTCCTTCTTCTTTAAACATCTTAGCAAATTTATAGACAAACATATTAGGACCTTGCAATGTGAAGATAGGTTGTGTTTGGAAGACAATTCCTAACTTGGCAAGATCATAACTAAGTGTCTTGACTTGCTTTTCAGTAAAGCCGGCTTTTGCATAGTTGTAACCACCTGTAAAACCAAAACCAAAACAACGGGTTGGATCAACTTCTCTAAGTGCTGTATGAATTTCAACAATGTCTTTCCAAATTGGGGAATCAATTCTGGCCCATGTAGTATCAGTTAATGGCATAGCTGCTATAGCTCTCTCTATAACACATTGGTTGGAAGTTTGAAATAAGTATTGACCAGATGATGTACGAGACAGTTCCCAATCAAAAAAAACTTCTTTGGCAACAGTCGCTTTAGCGTATGATTTCATCTCATTTAATGAAGGAAACTGAGTTGAGTTGAACTTTGCCATAAAGTTTTTATATTCTTCTTCAGTTGCAACTGCCTTAACAGCATCAGGGAAGGTTAAAACTTTGGCATCTGTCATCCATTGCTTTCTAACCTCTTTTGTATCTTCACCTTTACTCTTTGCATCATTAATAGCTCTAATGTAAGGCATTGCGTTTGGATTTGTTGCACCTTTAACATATTTATGATCTCTTGGATCAACAACTGAAGTAATAAATTCAGCATGATAACAGTCAATTCTGGACATCAACAACATTTCAGCACCCATAACATCAAGTTGGAATCTTGCTGCAGTAAGTCTTCTCATGTATTCTGAAAAAGGAACGATTGTTCTACCAACACCTTCAGTAAATTTTTTAAGACCAATGGCCAAATCATCATAATGAATCATGGCAGTCCCAGCTTCAACAAACATTTTTGTTTCTTTCATAATTGATGTAACACCACCAAATCCCATATCACCATCAGCAATCATAGGTAACAAGTAATCATGTAACTCGAATTTTTCTTGCTCTGCCTTTGATAAACCAAGAAAGTAAGATCTTTGTCTTCTATCGTGGAAAAGTTGAGATTTGAAAAGTCTAGCAACAAGGTTAGGAACTGTATCACTTGGATAATCTGCATGATCTCTTCCATTTTCTTGAGCAATTTGCATTGCAGAGACTCCACCAGAAACATATACACAGCTCAAATCTGCTCTAGACATTTGAGAAGCTGTAGCTGGATCAACACATCCGAAAGTTAGGCATGGTTTACCTGCTTCTCTTGCTTCGCTGAATGTTTTCCATAATTTGTTACCTTGAATAGATGAAGGGTAAGCAATTGGTATGGATTGACGCATTGATGCAACTTTATCAGCGGTATAAGGTCTCTTGATGTGTGTTTGTCTTGGTGACTTCCACCATTCTTCAATTTCCTGAATATCTTTCTTGTACTGGGATAAAATTTCTTGCTCCATTATGTGAAATTATCTGTTTCAATGAGATAAAAATCTCTTCTGTAACATATTATACGTTTTTACTTGGCGAAATCGGTTTCAAGCAATTGCTTTGATATATAAATGCCCGTTGTTACGCAATTTTTCATTTACTTGACTTCGAAGCTCAAATCAAACAATAGATAGCGTTATCAGAGCGAATTACCCAATAAGGAAATGAACGGGAGATTTTCCCGGCTGCTCCAGTATTTCACTTATCAGTGCATCAATATTGTTCACGCCTCGATAAGTCCGTTTTGAGGAGAATTTAAATGACTTCTCCTTGATTACGATAACAAAACAGACCGAGCGCAAGTTTTTTGATTCGTGTAGGAAAGGACGCAGAGTTGGTTTTTATTAGTTACTTTTGTTGGGGTTGTACGTAGGGTGTGTCTCTCAGGCATAATTTATTGAAAAAATACGTAATAGATAATCAAAAATATGATGTATACGTAAGATAGAAAACCTAATCAATAGGCCTAAAATGGCATAGTTGGATCCATTGCATCGGCCATTTCCATTTGACAGTCGGAGAGTTTAGCTCCACACCAGCTGGTTTCAAAACCATCAGTGTTTTTCTTAGCAGCTGGATCAGCAACATCACGAATGTAACCGTAGATACCTTCTTTCAAAAACATCTTTCCAAAATCATGGGCAAATAAGTTCATACCTTGAACGGCAAAAATTGGTTGAGTTTGGAAAACAATACCCATTTGTGCAAGATCTGTGTGCAAAGTCTTGATTTGTTCTTCAGTGAATCCATTGGCTTTGAAGTTGTAGTTACCAACGTAACCAAAACCATAAGCTCTCTTACTGTCAATGGCTCTCAATTTGGTATGGAATTCAACAATTTCATCCCACTTTGGTGAGTCCATTCTAGCCCAAGTGGTATCAGTAATTGGTAATGCTTCAATAGCTCTGTCAATAACATGTCCCAGACACTTCTTTAAAAAGTATTGACCATCTGAACTACGAGAAACTTCCCAATCAAAGTATACTGGTTTTGAAACGGTTTTTGATGCTTGTTTTCTCCTTTCGGTGATACTAGCAAATTTCTTGTTTGCAAATAATTCCATGTAAGCAGCGTATTCTTCGTCAGTTGCAACTTCTTTAACAGCTTCATCAAAGGTCATTAACTTAGATTCTTTAATCCAGTCTAATCTTGTTTGTTTCAAGTCTTTACCTTCAAGTTTAGCCTTATTCAAGACTGAAATTAATGGTTCAATATCTGGATTAGTAGCACCTTGAACGTATCCATGATCTCTTGGATCAATAACAGAGGTGATAAATTCAGCATGTAATGAGTCTGCTCTTCCCATTAATAAGGTCTCAGCACCCATAACATCTAATTGAAATCTTGCAGCTGTAAGTCTTTTCAAATATTCGGAAGTTGGAACAACTGTTCTACCTTCACCAATAGTGAATCTTTTCATACCAATTGCTAAATCATCAAGATGAAACATAGCAACACCTGCTTCAACAAACTTCTTGGTTAATTTCATAATACCAGTTGTTGAACCAAAACCCATATCACCATCAGCAATTAAAGGAATCAGGTAGTCAACTTTAGGAATCTTAGCTCTTTCTTCTGAAGTCATTAATGATCTCAAATGATTTTCACGACGATCGTTCCAAAGTTGAGCATTGACAAGCTTTTGAACACAATTTGGAACTGTATCCCATGGATAATCTGCTGTATCCATCGAAGGCTCAGTAACAGTTGATAAACCACTAACAGCACCAGAAACATAACCAATTTGATAACCAGCTTTTGCCATTTGAGAACCTAAGATAGGATCAATTGCACCAAAAGTAAGAAGTGGTTCCTTCTTGGCAACCTTTTCTTCGAATAAGTTAAACAATTTCAAAGCTAGTTGAGAAGCAATAACAGGGTTAATGTCAATACTGTTTCTGAAGGAAGCAACTTCTACAGCAGTGTATGGTCTCTTGATACGGGATTGTTTTTCAGAACCAGTCCACCATGCTTCAATTTTGCTGATTTCTTGCTTAATACGTTCTTCTTCGGAGTCAATGATAGTCATGATTAATTTGTTTTGATGTTTTTTTTCTTTCAAGAAGTGAATTATTGGTATATAATCCTTTCAGTTGAGAAGTCAATAATCCTTTTCTTACAAACATGATAATACGTATCCCTTTATTGAGAATGAACTAGCTATATATAAGATATTGATATGCAATTCTTATCAAATATTACCCAAAATGGAAATGACGCACATAAAACTCCGATATGTTTATTTTGGGAAATCATATTTTCTTATCTTTCCAGATTAAGTCTCGAAACGAAATTTTACCCTTATTAGTTTTGCATTCTTGTCAGCTTTTGAAAATTATGCTCGCTATCTCCATTTACGTAAATGATGACCCTTATGATATGATAATACTAGAAAGGGTCGAACTAATTAGATTTACGTTTTAGGAAGAGCGCTCATTATTCCCCGATAATCCAAAAATTATCCGTGGATATCATTAAGATAAAGAACAAAGAGCTTCTTATCACTATTATCATAAGTTAAGATTGCTGATAAGCGAATTTGATCATCTTTATTTATTTATATATATATATATTGTTTGCATCTTTGCTTTACTTATAAAGTTTCATTTCAAAACAAAGTTTTTGTTACTCAAATTGTACATTGAAACAATTTTAAGCTATTAGTAATTTATTATAACTAGAGTTTAAAATGAGTAAAAGTGAAAGCAAGAATTCTCACGAGGTTGAGGTTGAAAGCGCAGATGCTTCAGTTGTTTCTGAAGCTGGATTAAACAAGCCGGTTATTGATTTAGAAGGTGCTGATGATATTGGTGCTAAGTATATCCACTTGATTCAAGATGGTTATACCGATAAAGAGCTTAAAAAAGCTAGACTAAAGGTTGACTTAAACTTAATTCCATTTTTATGGTTAAACGTTTCTATTGCTGCTATGGATAAGGTTACCCATGCTACCGCTGCTTTATATGGTTTGAAAACAGACTTAAATTTGGTTGGTACTGAATATGCTTGGATTGGTTCTTCTTTTTACTTTGGTTATCTTATATTTTGTTTTCCAGCAGGAAGATTATTACAAAAATTTCCATTGATTAGTGTTGGTTCTGTTTGTTTTGTCCTTTGGGGATGTATTTTGATTGGTTCTGGTTTTGCTAAGGCTTTTGCTCCTATGATTGTGACAAGAGTCTTATTAGGAATGTTAGAATCACCCGTTGTTGCTATCAACTTACTTATTATTACATCTTTCTATACCAGAGAACAACAACCATTGAGAACTGGTTTGATGTACACTGGTTTATCTACTATATTCACTGGTCCTATTGGTTATGCGATTGGTGGTTATACCAATACTTGGTTTAGTCCATGGAGAGCTTTCTACTGGATTACTGGTGGTATGTCTATTATTTGGGGTATATTGATTTACATTATCCTTCCAAGTTCTCCTGCCACTTGTCGTTTCTTGAGTGAAAGAGAAAAGGCGATCATTATTCATCAAGTTAAAAAGAATCAAACTGGTATTAAATCTACCACATGGAAATGGCCACAATTTAAGGAAGCTTTACTTGATCCTAAAGTCTGGGTTATGTTCTGGTTCCAAATTTTTATTTCTATTCCTAATGGTGGTTTAACCAATTTCTCGCCATTGATTGTTAAAGGTCTAGGATGGAGTTCAAGAAAATCTGCTTTACTTGGTACTGTTAACGGTATTATGCAAACTGCATCATCATGGATTACCACTGGTATTATTTACTTAATTGAAAGAAAGAAGCCCAATGCTCAAAGTAGAGGTTTTGTTATGATTGGAATTTTGATTCCAGCATTGATTGCTGCTATCTGTCTTTACAAAGTTCCTTTCTCCAATTATAAAGGTCGTTTGGTCTCTTTATACTTTTCATTCTTTTACTTGGGTCCATATATTGCTTCTTTGACTCTTATTCAAGCAAACACCGCTGGCTATACTAAGAAAGTTACATGTAATGCTATTTACTTCATTGCATACTCTGTTTCAAATATCATTGGTCCTCAATTTTTCAAGTCCGAACAAGCACCAACTTATGATTTAGGTATCAATTCCATTTATGTTGCATATGCTTTGAGCATTGCCACCTTGGGATTATATATGTATTTATGCTGGGCAGATAATACTAAACGTGAAGCCAAGGATCCTGGTGCTCGTTTAAGAGAAGAACATGAAGATACCGATTTCAAGGATTTGACTGATCTTGAAAACATTCATTTCCGTTACAAATGGTGATTCAAGTGCTATGGCGAGCCAAAGACACCTGATTTACTGTTACTATTTACTTTACTTATATTTTACATAAATGAATAGCTATTTTCTTATTGAAATCTTATTACCTTAATTGTTTTTATGAAAAAAGTGACTTTTGCTGAACTCCGTAGAAGATGAAAGTTTTACACTGACCACCACGGAGCCAAATGAATTATTCAAAAAGTAGGGTTGCCCTATCCCACACAAGTAAATCACCGAGATATCACCAAAGCTTATCTGGATAATTCACTTCTCGTTTGTCCACTAGCTCCTTGGTCGTATATGGTTGTCGTGGTCACTGATTCAAGTTGGGCGGGAAAAAAGATCCTCCTTTCCCTTTTTGGATAACGAGGAGATTAAAGCCAGTTAAATTTTGTGACCGGCTGATAAGAATGGAGAATTTCCCAAAGTGGAAAACCGGGAATATTTGTCCACCTAACTAATTTTCCATATCGCTTCGTTTTCTGCGATTATTTTTATAGTTCTCCGTGATTAGATTAGATATGAATTTTCATTGATTTGGGAGTGATTGCCTTGGAATAGTTTCAATTCATAAAGAGTTCTTCTTCGAACTTCCACTTATTCAATCATTGGCTTCTTTATTGCCGGCAATTAGTGAAGAGATACATCATGAACGTAATACCTGCTACTTACAACTTTTTCAGAGGTCACCCATCTTCTGATCTTCTTCCTTCAAAAGAAGTATTGAAAGCAACAACTGATATCTTCTCTAAAGTTATTGATAACAAAGACTACTTCGATGATGTTACCAACAGACACCCATTGACATATGGTCCAGAACTTGGTAATTCTGAAGTTAGAACAGCTATTGCAGAATGGTTGACCAGATGGTTCAACTTGAAAGAGCCAATAGATATTGGTTGTATAAATATGACAAACGGTGCTAGTTATGGTATTATGAACATCTTAGCTCAAACAACTTCTCCCTTAAATGGATTAACCAGAAGAGCATTTTTGGTTACACCAACCTATTTCTTGATAAATGATGCTTTTATCGATGCAGGTTTTGGAGGAAAGCTTACTGGTGTTGAAGAATTACCAAGTGGACAACTTGATCTAGAGGCTCTTAAAAAAGAATTGGAATACTATGACTCTTTAGAGCCAATTGTTGAGCCATCTGCTGAACAATTGAGTAGTATTCAACATCCCTCTAGAAACGTTCCAAAGAAAATTTATAGATATGTCATGTACGTGACCCCAACTTTCTCCAATCCAGGTGGTGGTACTTTGAATCAAAAATGTAAAGAAGATTTGATTGCATTAGCAAGAAAACATGATATGTTAGTCATTTGTGATGATGTCTATGACTTATTAGACTATTCTGTTCCATATACCGAGCAACCAGAGGTTTCATCCAGATTAGTGTACGTTGATAGAGAATCAATGACAGACAAGAAAGGATATGGTAATACTGTTTCCAACTCAACATTTTCAAAACTTGTTGGTCCTGGTTTAAGAGTTGGTTGGCAAGAGACTCCAACTTCAGCACTGACTAAAGTTATATCTACTGGTGGTGCTCATGTCTCTGGTGGGTCACCTGCTCATACAAATAGCGTTATTATTGGTGAACTTATCAAGACAGGTAGCATGGATAGTATCATTGCAAACTTGAGAAAAGTATATACCGAGAGGTCTAATATTTTTCTTCAAGCAGTTAAGGATTACTTACCTGAAGGCACTACAGTTAGTGGAGGTAATGGTGGTTATTTCTTATGGGTTAACTTACCTAAAGGTTATGATTGTAGAAAGATTTGTGTTGAATGTAAGAATCAAGGTGTTGTCTTAGCCAATGGTGATTTTTTCGAAGTTGTCGGTGATGCAAGAGGTTGGGGAGCTACAAGTGTAAGAATATCCATTAGTTTCTTGCCAGCCCAAAAAATTGAAGAAGGTGTTAAAATTTGGGGTAAAGTTTGCGAGCAATTCAAACCTTGAATTACTATATAGCCTGTTCTATCTTTTAACTATGTATACACATATAAATCAATACACTCTATAGACGATACTAATTTGCCTTAGGTTTATTATGTTCTCATAAGGTTGAGATAACATCTTTGTTAACATCAGGACACGTGGAAAAGAACTGCTCATACGGTATTGCGGCTATTAAGATGATGCGAATACCAAGAAAAGAGGTAAAAAATCATACATATACAGAGATTATGTAATCAATAGCCAGCTCAAAGACTTACATAATCAGTAGTCATAAAGTTGCTTCCAGGTGCCAGGTGTCCTAAAAAGATGGCAAAATGGAAATAAGCAAGGATTAAATCCATCGTTTAAAACACATCGGCTCGGTAACAAATTTCAACAATAGTCGGGAAGAAATGAAGTGATTTGTCAGTTTGAATCAGCCTGAATCTTACTAATATATCAGTATCAATGCTATAAGCTTCTTTATTTAGTATCTTTTTCTCTTACATACCGACATACCACTTTACTAAGCCATATTCACACAATCAGACAATCAATTGGCAGTGTAAACCCAAAAACGTGAGCAAAAAGCAAAATCTCTAATTTTCCGAAACAGTCAATCAAGATTTCACTCTCAAAACTCACTGTTAAGGGGCACCTCCACCCTTGGCCCCTAATAATTTTTTTTTCTACCTGCTTCATAATAAAACGTCTTTCCGGTGAAATTAATTATAGAAGCATAGTATGATATAATTTTCTATTGTTATCTTGTTAGATGGCATTTTTTAAACTTCTTTTCGCTTCTTTTCGTTTCTTCTTTTTTTCCAGTAACTCTTTTAGGGTTAATTTCTGACAGGGCAAATGTAATAGCAAATGTAATAGAGTATGTAATTGTGCTATTGTGTATATGTGTCTTTATTATTTATTAGTAATCATCTAAAGTGAAATATATATATAAATACTTCAGTGTTTGCTTCCACTTTTCTCAATTGCTATTAAATATCTTTTCTCTTCATACCATACTCAATTCAATTGATATACTATACATACATATAATCAGTACAAATCATTATAAACAATGTCAGCAGTTTTACTTACAGGTGCAACAGGTTTCTTAGCTTTACACATTCTCGATGAATTGTTAAAGAACGGCTACGAAGTCGTTGGTACAGCAAGATCAGAAGCAAGATACTCTCCTCAATTGAAAGAATTCAAAGCAAAATACCCAGATGCTAAGTTAACTTATGAAATTGTTGAAGATATCGCTTCTCCAAATGCTTTTGACGATGTCTTAAAGAACCACCCTGAAATCAAGACTGTTATTCACACTGCTTCTCCATTCTCTTTTGGTTTAGATAAACCATTAGAAGAAGCTTACCTGAAGCCAGCTGTTGAAGGTACCTTAAACGTCTTAAAAGCAACTAAAAAATACGCTCCTCAAGTCACTAGATTTGTTATCACATCATCATTTGCTTCAATTGCTAACATCATCGATGGTACTCCAGATCACGTTTACACTAACAAAGATTGGAACCCAGTTCAAAAAGAACACATCACAAACGAAGTTGTTGCTTACTACGCTTCAAAGACTTTTGCTGAAAGAGCAGCATGGGATTTCATCGAAAAGGAAGCTCCAAACTTCACTTTATCAACAATTTGCCCACCATACATCTGGGGTCCTCAATTATTTGACTCTGGTGTTGGTAAGACTTTAAACACTTCTAATGAAGTTATCACTTCGATGACTAAAATTGACAAGAACTCTAAAGAATACCAAGCTGAACCATCTGGTATAGCCGTAGATGTCAGAGATGTTGCTAAATTCCACTTACTTGCTTTCGAAAAAGAAGAATTAGTCGGTCAAAGAGCTTTCATCTCTACTGATCGTTTCAATGGTCAAACTATCTTGAACATCTTAAACACTATCCCAGAATGTAAAGGTAAAGTTGCCGTTGGTGATAACACTAAAAAATTAGGTCCAACTGAAGCGCCAAACTTTGACTGCTCTAACGTCATTAAAGCTGCTGGTGACTACAAATTTATCTCAATCGAACAATCAGTTAAAGACGTTATTGCTCAATACGTTAAAGTTAACGGTGATTTCTAAATGTAATGATTTATGTATTTAACATATATATCTATATGTACAATGTTTAATGAATTTTGTTTTACAGTTCTATAAATTTGCTTTCTTTTTATGCTTTTTGTAATCTAAACACTTCATGTGCTCTCCTTTCAAACGACTTTGTCATCAGTGAAGCCACATGCTGAGCGAACAATGAGCTCACTTTGTTATATAATGCACTCTTGAACTCATACTTCAAAGTTAGTTTAGCATTGCATGTATTTTCATTTATAGGCTCAATTTCCCATTTTGTATACAAGTTGTGAAATAAAGAGTGTGTTACCGACTTGGCAATAACTAATTTAGGAGACTGACACTCTAAGTCACATACAAACTCTTCATCAAAGCTTTTGAATCCTACTCTTAGCCCTGCAACCGATGGTTCTCCTATATCGTCTCTTTCAGTTATAAAACTTCGCGTGCAGTAAGGTATAAACTCATGATATTTGTCCACTTGTGATATCAGTTGGTATATCTGACCTTGAGAGTATGCGAATCTCTTCTTGATGATGTATGACTGTGATGACGATGAGGATGCATTGGAAACTAAAGATGCTAGTTTACTTATATGCCTTGTGCTTTGCTGAAAACAACAACCACCTAACCCTACGTTCCTGAGCAGAAAACTAGTCTCCCTATAACCATTTCGCACAAGCATGCTTGTTGCTTGAGTATGTGTGACTTTAGCTGGTATTACAGTCTCTCTAACCAGCGAGCTATTCCCTATCTTCAGATAAAAACCAATATTTTTCAACTTTCCAACTATGTCCGTTTGATTATCTAATTTTTTTGAGATGGCTCATTTTTTTTTCTGTTCTCGCTGATTCAGTTTGACTTCGTATGGGAATGATGTAATTGAATCAGTTCTAGTTGAAGTTGCTATCTCTTCAATTCCATCTTAAACCGTACAAGCGTGTTACACAAAAGGTACTACAAACAATTGACGTCTCAGTAGTTTAATTCAAGATGCGTCATATTGTGGATGATTGCATTCACAGAATATCGGAATTGTCTGGCTTAGATGAAGGCCAGTGTAGAATTTTAACATGTCTTACACTTTCATTCCCATTCAGTGCTATTTTTAAAAGATTGCCTGATAATAACTATCAGTTGAAGAATTGGTATATCGTGTTTGTCAGTTCGTTTTATGTCTTTGGAATCCTAGGCATATATTCCGGTTTCCTAGTCCTTCTTTTCAATGCGTTATTCACTTATATTTTGACTAAGTACTATAAATCAAGATTAATGCCATGGGTCAACTTGGTTGGTCTCTTATTTTTTCTTTGTCTTAACCACATCAAGGCTCAATTCTTTGTCACAGAGTATGATCCTTCAAAAATTGACATCACTGGTGCTCAGATGGTGTTAGTGATGAAATTGTCCTCTTTTGGTTGGTCTTATCACGATGGTCAATTGTTTAAAAGAGATCCAGTGAAGTTTAATCAGTACTTGAACATTTATCAAAAATCAAGAGCTGTTGTGGACCACCCAAAATTGTTAAGTTTCTTAGGTTACGTCTTCTTCTATGCTTCATTGGTTACTGGTCCTGCTTTTGATTACGCGGATTACGAGAAATTCATTTTGACCGATATCTTCAATGATGTTCCAGACTCAAAGAAACCAGGTAGACGTCGTAAGAGAAAGATCCCAAAGAGTGGTAGAGTTGCATTTATGAAAGTGTTACAAGGACTATTCTGGGCTGGATTGATGATGTATATTAGAAACATTATTTCCATGGATCATGCAATGAGTGAAAGTTTCACCAGGAAACATAATTTCTTCTACAGAATTTTCTATTTGTGGATCTTGGGATTTGTTCATCGTCTTAAATACTACACGGCATGGCAAATCAGTGAAGGCGGTTGTATTGTTGCAGGTATTGGTTATAATGGTTACAATGCTAAAACTGACAAATTTTATTGGAATAGAGTCCAAAATATCGATCCTTATGCTTTTGAAACCGGACAAAACATTCATGCTTGTTTGGAAGCATGGAACATGAATACCAACAAATGGTTGAAGAACTTCATTTATTTGAGAGTAGCAACAAGAGACAAAGAGGGAAACATCAAGACAGGTTTCGTCCCTACTTTTGCAGCTTTCTTCACTTCTGCCTTCTGGCACGGTACAATGCCAGGATACTATATGACATTCATTGTTGGTGCTTTCTTACAAATTTGTGGTAAAATTTTCAGAAGAAATATTCGTCCTATATTTGCTACTAAAGACAACACTAATATTTCCAAATATAAACCAATTTATGATATAGTCGGCTACATCATCACTCAATTAGCACTTGGATACGCTGTCCAACCATTCGTGTTATTGGAATTCAAGAAATCATTCTTACTGTGGAAGTCTGTTTGGTTTTATGTTCACTTGGGTTGTTTCCTTACTATCTTCTTATTTGATGGCCCATATGGTAAAAAGATAAAAAGCTTCTTAGCACAGTATCATCTGAAACCTATTCCTGTTGAGCCTGCAGTTGCTCCTTCTCCTCTTGATCATCTTACATCATTGAAAGAGAAAGTCAGTTCTACTACAGATCTTATGGACTCTTTGAAAGAATTACCAGAGTTTGATAGACAAGAAGAGTTGTCTTCAACTGGTGTCTTGGTGGTTCCTGATTTAGCTCCTCTTCAAGAAAGTTTTGCCAAGTTCGAAAAGGAAGTGAATGAATGGATAGAATCCAATGAAAAAGATAAGGACAAGATGAAACAGGAAGAATATGAAAATTTCCAGAAGGCTTTGAATGATATCGAAAAGGACCTTGCATACTACACCAGTAAATTTGAAAGTTTCAAACACTCTTCGAATGAGGGTACTAAGAAGGAAGAATGAGCTAATTAATATCCAATATTTTCAGAAAAATTATTTATGATATATAACTATGTGTAAAGATACCTTAATTCCATTAATTTACGACCATTCTCAAGTTTTTCAATCGTCGTCATCTGAATCATCGAAAAGATCAATGTTCTTGAGCGTAGAGTCTTTTTGAGTATGGATCTTTTCGTGAGGTATGGCCTCTTCCATTACTTCATCGTCATCCTCGTCATCTTCATCTGCCTTGGATTGCTGAGCATTATCTTGCTCCTCTTTCTGCACGCTCGAGTCTTCATCTATGTCTCCGTTCTCTGCTTGTATTAGTTTATCACCCATCATCGATGCCGTTGCCAGCATACCTCTTCTCATGTTATCATCTCCAGGCCATACAAAATTGTTGGGCAGAAGAAAACCATCAAATGTTCTAGGTATTTTGGAGAATTTAGCCAACTTCATAGCATATTCCAGGAGAAGTTTCGTAGGTTCCAAGTCAATTTCTTTTTCGCCTTGATCACTTTCCTCCATCGACTTGTTGATATCATTTTTCAAATTTTGTCTCAATTCATACGGTATTTTGGGGAGACTATTCAATTCTTTTCTGCATTCGTTCAATTGTATCAATATGGTTCTCAAACTCTGATTCAATTGCGCATTCTCGCTATTTTGTCTTATCACTTGGTCTTTCTTCAAGTCATGCACCACTTCCAGCTGTGCTAATTCTTCATTTATTTGATCGACAGTAGATACTAATAAAGACGCAATCTCGGGATCTGGCTCAAATCTTTCAATAGATGTTGTCAAATCAGATAGCAATGACTCAAACTTGAAAATCTGTTGATATATGAATGTATTTTGGTAGTTGAAGAGCCTCTGCTGTATCTGTTGAGACTGACTGGAAAGGTTTCTCTGAGATGGCGTTGATGCGAGTAGAGTAGAGTTGACTATATTGAGTTGAGGATTAGACCCAGGAGTATACATTATTCAAGCAAGTGAACTAGTATATGCTATGTTGTATATGCAATGGTGATGTAGATAACTTATAACTGTGTTAAAGTCCTCTATTAAGAACAAGGCTTCAGTTTTAAATTCTCTTCGCCTAAATCTATTCCCCTTTTGGGTGTCTCGAAATCTCAAAGAAATAAGTAACGCTACCAATGCAATGTTGTGATATCTATATTTATATAGCTTATATAGCAATTATATACGATCTATAGTACTTGTGGGCAACTTGAATCCTCCAGTATGTAAAGATAGCTTGCAGGTTTATATATAGTTACTAATCTATGCAGTCAGTCATACTAAAATTTTGAATGAAGATAAATGATGAGTATCCACTCCTTCACTTTTCTAAATTAAAAATCTAAATTTTGAAAGTTGAGGTTTAACTCAGTTAAATGAATTGTTTTATATTCCACTTCATAGAAGTAGAACAAGCACATAATAACAGTTCATCTTTGTTATATTAACAATCATTTATTTCCAATGCCCTTGTGCATTCCCTTAAAACTTTAAGAGTTATACGCAAATTATCTGTGGGCGCTCTAAAACATCAGGTGCCAGAAGTCACGTGCTCACAAGGCTGATCTGGCTTACTGTGTTTTGAAACTGAAAGCGAAACCGAGAGCAAGGAGCAGGACAGCTTTGTAGACTAGTTCCAGGACCCTTTCAAAACAATACAACGAGACACGTTGAATTGCACAATCTAGAGAGACTTTGAACTATCTTATCTTCAGTCAAAAGATAGAGTACGATATATTGAGGAAGCAATTGGGAAATGTCTGACAGTCTATTCGGCTTGAACGAGTCCCTTAGCGTTGATAACGATGATCCATGGGCAAACTTCCCTTCGAGGACTGCTGGAACTAAAAGTACTAACAACGTATTCAATGGATCTAGCAATGTTGCCACTGCTACACATAGAAACTCGTGGTCAGATAACACAACAGGAGTAATCACTGGAAGATTTGGAGACTTAAATATTGTAGATGATCCACTTCAGGCTAACGACTTGAGAGGCAGCAGTTCTAACAGAATCAACGGTGATCAGATAAATACACAGGAAAATGACGTGGAAGAAGACGATGATAATGAAGATTATGAAGAAGACACAGAAAACCTGAACAATAATGACTCAATAAATAAACCATACCTTGAAACAAGTATATGGACAGATGAAATGGCATCTTCCTTCAATCCTCTTTCATACCATAACAGTGAAGACAGAATGATCATTAAAGTCAAAGAGATCCCAGAAAAGGAAGGATTAGTATTCAAACATATCAACTATCTTGTGACTCATAACATCAAGTTCTCAGGAGAGTATCAACAGCAAGACAACAAAGGAAGCCACGGAGATACCAGAGTTATAAGAAGATATAGCGATTTTGCATGGCTTATAGAGATCCTTTGGAAGAAGTATCCTTTCAGATTGATTCCTGAATTACCACCTAAAAAGTTTTCAAGTATGTATTAACGTTTTTATTCCCCCTTTTATTGACATTGCAGACAATACTAACAAATTTTAGTAGCTACTTCATCAACATCCGATTCTATCTTTTTACAGAGAAGAAGAAGAGGACTACAAAGATTTTTATATGAGCTTATGAAACATCCTATACTAAGCAAAGAAAATCTTGTTATCATGTTCTTGACAGTTCCAAATGATTTTGCAAATTGGAAGAAGTTCGCAAATATTGATTTGAACGATGAGTTTGACGGCATTAGAGTCAACCTACCAAGAAGATTCAGATTGAGCATTGAGAAAGTTTTGAAAGAGCACGAGGATGAAGGAATAGAAGATGAAAACGAAATAGAATCTCATCATGATCAAAAAATTAGCACAAACTCAATAGTCAATTCCATCACGCAAATATGGGCCGAAAGTCCTGAAAACTATAAACAACTTGATTTCACAGATAACCTCACCAATATTGATTCTTCGTTAACCAGGTTTGCTGACAACTGGAATAAATTATGCATATTAGTGGAGAGAATTGAGAAAAGAGATGCTGCTCTTGCCATGGACTATCAAAGGTTTTCATTGTTTTTGGATGATTTCATTGAAAATGACAAATTTGTCTACGGAATGGATAACTTGATAACTCCAAGAAGAGGTTTAGGACAAAGTAGTAGAGAAGCAGATGAATCGCAGAACTTAAGTATAATCAACACCATTTTGAAGAGTGTTACAAAATATTTCTCCAACAATAAACAGTTGAAGGATGAAGAACTTAATAATCTGAGTTCTGAGACATTGGAAAATTTCAAAAAACTTCAAGACTATTGTATATCATTGCATTACCTATTAGAAAGACTGAACAACTTTAAGTCGCAATCGGAAAAACAGATACATCTCTTACTTAGCAAGATAGCAAGAGCCAACGAAAGACTCACTCAAATCAAAATTAAATCAGACGTCAGAGGTTCTGAAGTTGACAAATTGACATCTATACTGCAAGATTCAAGTACAGAGTTGAATGGATTACTTTCAAAGATCATATTGACCAAACAATGTGTTGTAAACGAGTATAGGCTCTTCCAGAAGACCAAGTACTTGATTTCAGAGATATTCCAAGACTGGTTTGTTGAGAAAGTGAAGTATACTGATTTACAACAAGATCTTTTGACTAAATGCTTTAACGAATTACAGGACATGCCATTAAAGTAAAGCGATACACATCTATCTAGCTATTTATATATGTATGTGTATAGGTGATATTAATAATACGAATAGTTTTAACTATGCTATTTTCTTGGAAGCATTCGTGAAACCAATACCTTTTACGGTTGCAATCAATGAGTTTTCGTCATCGTCTACTTCTTTAAAATAAAATTCTGTATCGAATATAGTCTTGATATCTCTAAGGAACACCACTAATTCTGGGTCAATTTGTTTCTTGTTAACAATAAGTCTTCCAATATCTTCCTTACCAATGATCATGTAAGTAAGTGCTAAACTTAATTGGTTTCTTCCTAAACATCCACTGTTCTCTATTTGTTCCAACATTTGATATGCAACTCTGGTTCCCACATCTTCTGGTGTTTCTCCTGCTAATCCAATATCCTCTACAACATATCTAAAACCAGATTTCTTTGATTCTGTGAATAAAGTTATACCAAAACCAGGAGATTTACCTGAATTTTCTCCTCTCCAAACATCTGTTGTAATATTGACCTCTACTCCTGTATGTCTTAATACGTTTCTTGCTGCGTCTAACATTCTGTTCACTACACTTGGGGAAACTCTTGTACAATATGCTACACCTCTGATGGCAGCTATCTTGGAATAGTCTAATACATGTGTGGTAATTGGTTGCGGTATAAGCGAGTTCACAATCAAATGGACTTCACCACCACCAAGAGGTGGCGATCCCCTCTTCAATGTATGTAACTCAACTTCTCTCACACCAAACTTTTCCATAACAGGAAGTAAACCCCACCTTATAAACTCCAAACCTGGGTCTTCTTTTGAGGCTGTTACTCCTTTGAAAATGATTGAAAACTTCTTCTTGGAGAATGGTGCAATGTATAACATAGGCTCAATGAAATAACCTACTGGTTTAGATGTTGGACAGTTATGGGATATGTTACCACCTATGATAAGACCAGGCCTGTAAACGACTGTGGTACCAGTATATGAAATCTCAATCACCGAACCATTAGTCACGCTCTCTAGTAATCTCAAGAATGAAATTTCAAAGTCCTTGAGACCTGGATTCAAGTCATCTGATCTGATTCTTTCAATCTTAATTGGTTTACCTGAGAGGGTGGCCATTATCAACCTTGAACGGAAGTTCTGGTGGCCCTGAAAAGTTATAATCTTTGCTTTTTTGCTTTCTGTTGTCATCCTGAATACGTTGTGAAGTCTCTTTGTTGACTTTGTACAGATAAAGAGACAAAAGCTTACAGTCAACTCAGATATAATCTGTACAAGTACTATCAAAAATATTTTTTTATAAAAAAATTATAAAAATTTGAAAAAAATGAAAAATTTCCCAAAACGGTAAACGCCCTTTTAATGGTAAAAATAGACCTCTCACAGTTACCCGACCGAGAACTTCAGGGTGGATAATTTGCCAGAAGCGCTTGTTCCTTAGTTAAAATGACTTTGAGGTGGATGAGATGGAGTTGTTATAGATTTACTTGGACATATAGAAGTACCTGAGTGTATCCAGAAGTTCAATTTGACCGAGATATCACTACATATACGCATCCTCGCAAATGTCTCAAACGCCAAAGGATATACCATATAAAAGATCCAGTTCGGCGGACTTGACAAGCGATCCCAAACATATCAAGCTTGAAGATGGTACAGTGTTCTCAGTGCCTTCACAGATTGGCACTCCTCAGATAAACTCACCAGCTGACCTTGCAACACCAAAATTAGGGTCTCCTGCAGTGATACTGCCTGATTTGGCGTTACCAGATATGAATTCTACCAATAATGAAGTAGCTACAGGAGATATAGGGGCAACCGCATCGACTGCAACTCCTACAATGATGGGAGTATCTGCACCAGCAAGTGGGTCTGCCACTCCAGGAAACTTGGGAGTAAGCACGGGAAATGGTGAACCAGAACAAAACGATAAAAAGCAAACACAAACAGAAACACAAACAGAAACACAGACAGAAACAAAGACATCTAAAAATGATGATAAGACTGCAGCTCAAAACAGCAAAACTGCTACCACTGGTAAGAATGGACAGAATCCAGAAGACTTGACAGATGCTGTTGCAGCAGCTGGTGTGAACGTAAGAGCAGAAGAGGAAGCCATGGTGGGTGGCTTAGCCACATCAAAGAAACAAATAGAACCTAACCATTTCTTGAAACCTCATCAACTTCAGTGGTTCATGAAAAGAGTGCTGGAAGACAATGGTGTGAAGAATCTTGAAATAGAGAATGACGTTTTTGGATTTTTATCCGCTGCTACTGAAACTTATATGGCCTCTATAGTATCTGATGCATTAGTTTTATCAAGACACAGGCGAAGACCTATTAAACTTAAACAAAAACCATCAGGAGGAGTGGGAGCAACCAAGTCAGATATCTCAAAAGCATTGAAGGAAATTGCGACAAAACAGAAGGAAAGAGAAGAAAAGAGACTCAAGAGAAGAATTGCACTTGGACTGGAGACTGAAGATAAAGAAAAGACAGAATTATCTACAGAAGAACATAGGGCCACCAACGCTACAGCAGCGATGATGATGTCTGGTAAAAAGAAGAAGAAGTATAGTTGGATGATGTCAGGAGACGCAAGTGCTGGATCAGGAAAACCTAATGCTATCCAAGCAAGAGGTGACAACGGTATACGTTATCGTGAAGCTAGAGAAGAGCCAAGTTTGGTGATGAGAGACTTACTTGGTGCAGTGGAGAACAGAAGAATGGGAATTGATAACGTTTTGGTAAAAGGTTATTCCAAACTCAGAGATTGATTCACAATTTGTATTTTTACTTAATTATTTTAGCTCGAATATATATGTACATTATTAATGATTAAAAAAGTTTCTACAATTTTATATATTATATACTTTTCAGCTTCTTTTTTGTGCTAATACCAAGAGAAATTGCTTTTCTCTTGGGGAGAGACACTTTTATGGTTGGTCTTTCTATACTCTCCTTGTTAGTATCCTGATCATCCTCACGATCATCATCGCTTTCACTATCGCTACTGCTTGCATAACCTGAAACAAGAGATTGTGGTTTAGTATCCAATTTCGGCTTTTCCAGATGTACAACAGGCTTTGTAAGTTCTTTAGACGAGTCTGTATCTTGCTCATCTAGTTTTGTGGTTTCCTGTGCTTCTTTCAACTTCTCACGTTCACGATACTCCTGGAATGCTTTTCTAGCTTTCTCTAGATCGGCTTTTTCCTCATCTTCCTCAGTCTTCTTGATCCTCTGCTCGATATTCAGATTCTTGTTAGCTTTCTCAAGATACGCATTTCTGCTTTCCAGCTCTTCTAAATCATCTATCAACTGTTGTTCTCTCTGTTGTTCCTCAAGACGTCTTTCCAACTGCTCTATAGCTGTCTCATCTACTTTACTATCTTCTTCCTTTTTCAGTCTCTCTTCAAGCTCTTCAGCTTCGAGTCTCTTCAGTATCTGCTCTAGATCTCCAGGATCAGTCTCTCCTTTATCTTTCTTTGCACTTGGCTCGTAATTACGCACACATCCATATTCACATTTAAAATCTGCATTTTGTGGATCTGTTCTAAACACAAGGTCCCCGAAACATTTTGGACACTTCATATGAAAACGGATTATCTTGATTCCAAGATACTTTTCTTGTGTATCTTCCTTTTTAGCATTGAACTTCTTGCTTTTTGACATATATTCTCCACACGCTGTACACTTCATTGAAAAAGGTGTCATCAGCCTTACTGTAGGCCAAGAAGATGGCCCTGTGCCCTTCTTCTTTTTAGGCTTGCTTATTTTAGAAGGGTCAAAATCAGGTGGGTAGTACTTATTGATAACTTTTCTTTCGGACATGAGGTTAGCTTAGGTATAAGTGAGCAGCACCATATCTATGATGATAAAGAAAGTACTCAGATAAACTTTATCTTATCAAAAAGTAGTACAAAATCTTTTCACGATAAAAAAGTCACGTGCAAGGATTTTATAGACGTTTTTTTTCTAACAATCCTGAGGCGAAAAACAATAAGGTAAACAAAAGTAAACAAAGGAAATAAGACACGAACTTGAAAGAACTGATCTGTTGACTGTAGCAGTGTACCTTCTATTCAACACCATTTTCACCTGCTTATAGATACCCAAAACAATGGAGGTGAACTTTAACTTATCAGAGTCCCTGATATATTTCCAAAATGCGGATAAAGCCTCGTTTCAGCTAGATTCGAATGCTGAAGCTGGTGATCTCTTGAACAGGGTTACAGAAGCTTTGGCTATCAGGACAGAGGCCATATCAGAGGCTGACATTTTTGATAGTTTGGAGAAACTTACCCTGGCATTCCCAACGTTGCCTACAAAGATCAAATCACAAGTGGCTTATATCATATCATCGTCATTGAATGCACAAGCCGAATCTGCACACTCAATAATCGAATCAGGAGAAGTTGAAATGTTGCCTGCTCAGCGAAAATATCTGGAATTATATGGTTACTTATGCCATGTACTACTTGTATACTTTGGATTTGAGGGAAACAACATCAACACAAAGAATCAATCAGAACAACAAAAACAGCAATTCAAAAAGACAAGCACAGAAATTGAAACTACACTTGACGCGGTCAGTACGCTCTTCAAATTACCTTTATCGAGAATGTTCCAAACAACACCAGAAAGAAACTTGTTTGTGGGTTTGTTTACCAATGCAATTTTCTCCCTGATGGAAAATCCTGAAAGAATCAAGGTTGTCAGTATTAGAATGTACTCGTTCAAAGTTATATGTATGGCAATTAAGTATCATGGTCAAGCATCATCAAGTGAAAATGCAATCATGCAACATCTGACATATTTCAACCACTTAAGTGGTACTATGGCCGAACTCCTACAAACATTAGCAGTCCATTATGATTACAGTCAATTGACAGAAGAGCTTTTGAAAGAAGTTAGTCAGAAAGAGTTCAATGAAAATGATACCAATGGTCCTAAATCGATCTCTAACTTTTTGATTCGTCTCTCTGAACTTATTCCAAAAGTTGTCATGAAGCAAGTTGGCCTTATTACTCTACTGTTAGATAACAGCTCTTTCACTTTGAGATGTGCTGTTGTGGAAGTCGTTGGTAATATCATCAATGATCTTGCAAGATCACAAGAAGAATACGACATACACAAGACTCAAGCAGATAGTTTTATCGAGCTACTCGAAGAGAGATTTTTGGATCAAAATCCTTTTGTGCGAGCAAGAGCAATTCAAGCATTGACCAAATTAACAGAGATGGAGGTGAAATTTACTAACCGTAGACTGATATGGACTGAAGCTGCGGTAAGACATTTAGATGACAGATCAGGACATGTGCGTAGAAATGCCGTCAAGTTTTTAAACTCTTTGATTATGTCTCATCCATACAATCAGATGTACGGAGAAAGATTGCAATCTTCAGTTTGGAAAGAGAAACTGAAGGCAGTAGAGGACAAACTTAGAGAAATACAGCCCGATCTTTTTGATGATGATGTTGAAGAAAAGGAAGAAGAGGAAGACAAGAGCGAGAAAGAAAGTGAAGAGAATGAGGATGAGAAGGAGGATGATAGCGAGAAAATGGATGTAGATGAAGATGAAAATGTTGCTGAAGATAAAGATGCCGACAATGCCGAAGAGGACCCAGTCAAAGAGACGAAGAATGCAGACGCTGAAAAGCCAGAAGTCGATACAGACACAATAAATAAAATCCAACTAACATATCAATACCATATAGACGCAGTGAAATTCATAACATACATTGAGAAAGCAATTGAGCTTGCATCAGAGTTACTCTATTCTAAATCAAAAAATGAAGTTATAGATGTTATGAATTTCTTCGTACTTTGTGATGCATATGGAGTCGAGAATGCAAGTTTAGGTATTCGTAAGATGCTTCACTTGGTTTGGCTCAAGGGAAACAATGAAGAAGCAAACGCAATTGTTGATAAGCTGATTGAAAGTTATAACACCTTATTTTTATCAATCCCTGAAGGTTCAACCGCTCAACAAAAAGCTATTTATATTGCAAGTAATTTAGTCAAGCTGACTTATAATGCATCTATGGCCGATCTTGCATCCTTGGAGAAGCTTCTATGTGAGTTTTACGAGAAAGGGTATATTAGTCAAGATGCCATTAATGTTTTATGGCAATATTACAGTAAAGAAACAATTCAAAAAAGTCAAAGACGTGGTGCTATTATTGTTCTTGGTATGCTTGCCAGTACTGATAATCAAATTGCCTTGAAAGGTTTAGATTTATTGCTGTCAATTGGTTTGGATGCGAATGGTAATGATTGGGTATTGACCAAGTTTTCTTGTGTTGCGTTGAGAAGGATTGTTCCATCGTCTAAGAAATCCAAAGATGCTTCGAGTTTTAAAGTTGTTAGAGAAGAGGAAGCTTTGAAGAAGTTATCCGATATATTAGTTGTTTATTCAGACGATGGTGAATGGTTCAGTATGTCAGAACAAGCATTGAATGCTATCTATAGCATTGCTGTCCATCCGGATGTGACCTCGTCAAGTATTTTGAGAACTAAATGTCATGACGTCTTCAGTGCGGAGAACGCCAATAGCGAGAGGAAGAAAGTCACTGGCTTAACTCAATTATTGTTCTTGATTGGACATATTGCCTTGAAAACTATTGTTCATCTTGAAAAATGTGAAGCTGAATTCAAGAAGAAGAAAATTGCAGCTGAATCTAAAAGTCACTCCAAAGATGGTAAGTCCGATGAGACTCAGAATGAACTTGACATGATTGGTGGTACAAATGAAGATGATTTTGCAGATGCAGTTCTTCTGATTAAAGAAAGAGAGATACTGTATGGAGAAAACTCGTTACTTGCAAAATTTTTACCATTAGTGAAAGAGATTGTTCAAAACCCTAAAGAATACAATGATGTTGGATTACAGAGACACGCAGTGTTATGTCTTGAAAAGCTTATGTGTATTTCTCCAAGCTTTTGTGAAGAGAACCTCCCATTATTCATCAATATAATGGAACACTCAGAAGATCCAATAATCAGAAGTAACAGTGTTCTTGGTCTAGGTGATATGGCAGTGTGTTTCAATAACATCGTCGACTCAAACAGAAACTATCTTTATGATAGATTACATGATGATGATATTATGGTCCAGAGAACTTGTCTGATGACTGTCACCTTTTTGATTCTGGCTGGTCAAGTTAAAGTCAAAGGTCAATTAGCCCAAATGGCTAAATTGTTGGAGAACGAGGATTCAGGTATTGCCGATATGTGTAAGTTATTCTTCACTGAATTGGCAACTAAAGATAACGCCATTTACAACGGTTTCATCGATATGTTCAGTGGTTTATCAACTGATACTACATTGAAGAAGGAAACACTGAGAAAGATCATCAAATTCGTTGTTTCATTTATTGATAAAGAAAGACACAGAAACCAACTTTGTATTAAGTTACATCAAAGAATGTTGAAAGTTGATGATCAAAATCAATGGGACGATATTCAATTTGCTTTGAATACTTTGGGTACCAAGAACCCAGATATTTTGAAGACAATTCAAGAAGGTTATAAAGTTCCGGAAGCGAGATAAATGGGTCTATAAAAATGTGTATATTATATGGTATTTAGGTAAACTTCAAATTTTCTATTTTTATTACATCAAGTTTTATGTACAGATATTCTTCATTAGTCTGATTAGTTCTTCTTTTTACCAAAAAGTTCATTTGGATGTTTGAAGACATCAGAACCAGGATTGGCACCTAAAGTATAATCAAGAGGTAATTGGCGGTTGTATGGTTCGTTAGATTCTAAGTGATCCTTGACTAAGTCAGCCAATCCAGAAGTGAACAATGGATCACCATTCAAAGATTCACATCTGACCATCTTGTGAGGAAACTTCAATTCTTCCTTTAACTCAATATCAATTTCATGTAAGGTTTCAATGTGATCTGAAGTGAATGCAACAGGGACAATAACTGTTCCTGGAATGTCATCAATTTCGTTTAATGTCTTAGTAATAGCATCGGTTTTACCACCTAACCAAGGTTTTGGACCGACTTGAGATTGCCAGACTAATCTGTAAGGATTACTGAATTTCAATTCTTCCATAACTGCATAGACTGTAGCTGCAACTTCTGCAGGGTATGAGTCACCTTTGTTAACGATTTCCATTGGTAATGAATGAGCACTGAAAAGTAAAACGATTTTTTCTCTAGTAGCCTCATCAAAGCTTGACAAAGATTCTCTGATATGTTTAGCAAAAGTCTTGATCAAAGAAGGATGTTTTGGCCATCTATCAATACTAGACCACTCAATTTGTCCCTTTGGATCCATATCTCTAGATTTTCTGAAAAGTTCATTGATTGAAGAAGCAGAAGTAGAGTAACTGAATTGAGGATATTGAGAAAATGCAACGGCTCTTGTAACACCATCATCCAACATTTTCTTCAAAGTCACTTCAGTAAGTGGGTTAGCATATCTGAAAGCAACATATGGGTGATGTGGAGCAGTCTTTGGTGAAATTTCATCTAATCTTTCACAGACTTTAGTTACTTGATAATTTGACCATTTCAAAATTGGTGATCCACCCCCAATTTCCTCATAGTGTTTTTCAATCTTTGGAGTTCTACGTTTTGCAATGAACTTGGCCAAGATGTTTTGAAAACGACCAAATGGGATCAAATCACCATCGGCAAATAATCTGAATAAGAAATCATATGTTTCTTTCACAGTTGATGGACCACCCATGTTCATGAACATGATTGCGGTACCATTCTTCTTGTTACCTGTAGTGGTACTTTGGAAACGGTAAGATGAGAAGTTCCCCACATACCTGGTACTGAATCCTTTACCCAAAAACGCTAATTGTCTGTTCATCTTTGTCAATTGTCTTTTAAGATCACTTGTTCGTCCTACATGTACACTGATCCACTAGATGGCGATAAATTCCCTTATATAACTTGCTCAAGAGTAGCAACAATAGAATTCAGTCATCGACGTTGTTGACGTAATTTAATTGAAGACTATCGACTTAAATATTTGTTTACAAGACTTTCGACGCAAATCGACCTTTCAAAGGGAAACTAGCAGAAGTCTTTTCTTTTATATCGTATGGTACTTTGAGATGGGTACTATGAGGAGTTTTTGGTTGAGAGTGAAGAGATAAGACAAGACAAGCCAGCATAAGGAAGTGGAGAAATGTCGTTTGATATAGATTGGGAGGGTATAACATCAGATGAGTCGTTGAGCGAGTGGCTCACTGATTTTCTGAATCAGAAATTGGAGTCTATATCACTGCCGAAGTATCTTAGTAACTTGAAGATCGATAAATGTACACTAGGTGAAAGATCCCCTGAAATAGTGATACGGAATATAAGTGCGCCATTTCCCGAGTTTTACCCTGAGGAAGAAGCAGAAGAGGACACAGACAAGACGAATGAAAAAGACAAGAACTCAAAACAAACAGGAAGGGGAACTGATGGAGAAGAGAAACATGATCAAAATCGTCCTAGAGATCTTGATCTGGCTGGTACTAATATTTTGGGAGATGAAAGAGGTAGTGGCACATTGGGGCTTGGAATTGATTTAGATAAAACATCAGGATCTCCTTCATCATTAGCAGCCTCTGACTCCTCAATCACATACAACAGCACACCACGACGTAACAATCATAATAATCATGTGAACAGCCCTTTTTTACACAATAGATTAGGCCTTGATATCTCAAGAAGTCCTTCTCCCGCACAAAATGTTATGCCAGGTGGCCTATTATCGCCATCTAGACCTCCACTCCGAACAGTAGGAGGACTGGATAACAGCACACATGGCAGTAGAGGCTCTAGATCAGGATCACAATTGAACTTCAACAACTCGGGATACTTCCAAACGCTGAATGGTATTGGTATAAGTGGATATAATCGTCATAATCAAAACCCCTCACGCGATATCGATCACATAACAGATGACTTGAACTCGTTACAAATGGTACCGGGTAATTTAAGTATAGATGGTACAATGGATGGACCTAAATCCAACTTATCGAAATTCTCCAATCCTTATCAATCAACTTTAGCAGAAAATCCAAATGGTACTGCAACAGGCACTAACTCATCATCATCGAGAGTTTCTGGTCAATTTGCAGAAGAGATGACAGGTCAAAGTAGTCCTTTGCTTGAGGAGGACAAGAATGACACAAGGACAAACAAAACTTCAAGGTCGAGAGACAACGATATACAACTTACCGTGGAGCTTAAATTTGACGGAGACATTTACATAGAAGTTACTTGCGATTTACTGTTGAACTATCCGTCCGAGGATTTCATCACCTTACCAGTCAGACTGAAGATCACAGACTTGCTCATTCACTCTCTCGCCGTGATAGCCTATATCGACAAAAAGGCTTTTATCAGCTTTTTATGTGATATCAATGACCCAGTGGAAAGCGAAGCTCCCACACATAGGGAAGACTCAAGACAACCTTCGATCAATGGAAGTTATGGACTCACTGGTCATCATAGTAGCGGTAATATACCCGATCCATCAGTATACGGTAATAACAAAGAAAGAATAGATATTATCAAAAGGCTGAGAATTCAAGGAGAGTTAGGTAGTGAAGATACTGATGCGCCAAACTACTCATCTATACCAAACATGTCCAACTCTTCTAGCATGTTGAACCAAGCTATGAATCACAATAGCTCAAGCAGCAACAGTACCAACAACTACACTGGTAGTAGTGGATCAGTGTTGAGAAACATAGGTAAAATTGAGAAGTTCTTAGTTGGAACACTAAGAGAGTTGCTGGTATCTGAACTTGCTTGGCCTAGTTGGATTGAACTAGACTTTAATGATAATGATGACGATGATGAAGATGACGAAGAAGATGGGTCAGTTGATGATTTTGATGAAGTCTCTGTGAATGAAGCTCATGAAATCAATGTGAACAAAAGCAATTTCAGAAAAGATGAGGGTAATCCACCGAAAGAGAGGACTATTGCATCAGACTCTATATAAATTGTACATAATGTATATATAATAAACCACTTTCACGCTATAACATACTATCTCCGATAAACTTCAATATTCTTCAAAAAAAAGTCTATTCGCAAGTTTCTTTTTTTTGAAGATTTTATTTTCTTATTGTTCCTCTTCCGATGCTTATTATTCGGAGTAGATAACAGCGGTTTTTCTTATTATTATTTCAATTTTCGATTTCGTTTATATATAATATCTACAAGCGAAGGAATAATGGAAAGTGTTGCAAGAGGGTATTATCTTTATGGTTAAAGAGAAAGGTAGACTTCATTTGAAAATGATTTCAAGGAATATCTTAAATAGCAATCTGATCTTTATAGCGGGGAAATTTGAAGGTCTCGAGATCAACAATCTTTCACTCAGGCGACAATACCACTCCATTGCAAAAAAGAACCACTATGAAAACTTGGGTATATCAAGAACAGCCTCTCAATCACAGATCAAGAAGAGGTTTAGAGAGTTGAGCAAGAAGTATCACCCAGATGTAGTAAACTCAAACACTAAGTTAGCAGGCGACAAAGAAAAGCAAGAGTATCACGATAAGTTTGTATCCATAGTTGATAGCTATGAAGTGTTGAAAGATAAAAAGAAGAGAAGCGCTTATGATCTTGAATCAGGTAGTCAAAGCGGTACAACAAACAACTTCCATGACAGATCAAGAGAAAGGCAAGAGTTTAATGAAAGATACTATGGCTCTTCAAGAACGTACTCAAGACCATCAGGACTAAACAGTTCAAGACATAAAGTACATTTTGGCAGATCATACCAACCCGCACAATCTGTTTTCAATGGTCAGTATAAGCAGAATGACGATGTGCCCCATTTTGACTACTTCAAGCATCTACAGAGGAACTTAAATAACGAGAAGAGGTTCAATAGAGCAAGAGCAAGTTATTACGGTAATGACTTAACTGACCACACCGTGTTGAACTACGCTCGTAAGCAGAGTGGTAGCAAATCATATCAGATCAACGATGATAGCCGATCTGATGACTCAGACTCTAAGATCAGTCCCTTGAAAATAGTATTGGGACTTGCTGCGTGCTTCGCACTTGGTCATATGGCCAGTAGAGGCGAAAAGTCCAAAACTACAAAATTGGACACTAAAAAACAATATAATATTCGAAGAGATAAGGCTTACACGGAGTACCCTGTTTCACTAGTTTCATCAATAAGTAAATAAATAAGTTATTAAAGGTTGTACATACAATAAATAAATTGGTTTGAGTTAATTATCGTCACTTTCGGCCAAGCTTACAGGTTTTGTGACGGTCGTTATAATCTGTTCAAAGATCATCAAAGCGACTAAAAGTGCCATGGCAATACCGAAGATCTGAGAAATGTCGAGGCTGAAAAATGCAAGACACAAAATCACAATTGCAACAGGAACTCTAATCAGTAGTCTCTTTGTCTTTGAGAGGTAATAAATATCTGGAGGGTCCTTTGACTTGTCCAAAAATGCTAACACAGTAAGACAAAGCAAGGAAATACACAAACCTCCAGTGAACATAAGCACAAGGTTATACCTGTTGTGTACTTCTTCTTCAGCTGATGATTCAACTTCTGCTCTAGAGAAAAGACGTCTGTAAAAAGAGCGGTACACTCTTTCTATTACTTCAGTTTCACTCTCTGACTCTTCTTCATGTGGCTTACCAGAATACTCATCTTTGAAAGTACACAGATCACCACCTGCATCTGAAGCCAATATAAGGGCAGCAATCAAGAAAAGATGTGTCTCCAACCACGCTATAGCCGTGAAACTATCTCTTCTAATAGCATGAGTTGCTCTCTTAGAACCATCACCATTGAAATAAAGCCATAGGAAACTATATGCGATAATCAACAACATCACGGCTCTATCTACTCTGATAGTTAGTCCTGGCCCTAAAGGCTCTTCACCTGCCACGATTTTATACAAAAATTCTCCAACGGCAATAACGTAAAACGCACCGAATCTCTCAACCTCATGCTCAATATTCAAAGCAGTTGAGTATTTCAATTTCAACTTTCTCTTGATCCATGGATGATAACAGATCCACCAGAAGATATGCTCGAACCCAAGAATGACAAACGCAGTGGCTACTTTCTTCCTTATAGAATCAACAAATACCACAATAATCCATAAAGAACACGTTAACATGATTGACGCACCATATAACCTATTCTGTGCTGCATGTTGTGGTACAAAGAAAGAGTAAACAATCAGTGAAATTGCCAATGAGAATCTACAAAGGATATAGGAAATGATAACATCCTGTAAAGCACCATTGTCATCTGGTAAATAGTCCGTAGAGTTGATATACACGGTCAACAAAGCCAATATCCATAGGATATATGTCTTTTGAGTCAAGTCATCATTGAAGTAGTAATTGGTAAAATCCTTAATATCTGTCCAGACTTGCCAAATAGGTAAGAATAGTATAACATACTTCAACAGAGCTTCACCTGAAGCATTTGACGTAGCGGAAGAAGCTAACTTACCCACAAGTCCAACATACATCAAATCTAAGAATAATTCAATCTTAGACGACTCACCTCTTTCATTCTTAGTTCTGTATAATGTACCATTGTAGAAGAAATTCAGAGCATGTGGCTTCACTATCAATCCACAAAATTTATTGGAGATTGGTTTTGGTTTCTTAATGTACTTGAACTTCACATCACCGTACTTCAAAACAAAATCCTCTTCTTCCTCTTCTTCATCATCATCTAGTTCAACGTATCTGTACGAGTTACTATCGCTTTCATCAGCATCACTGAAACTAGGTTGCTCTTCAATTTCTCCTCCTCCTACTCCAATTTGAGTATCGGAAATTTCTCGTTGAGATTCATTCACAGCCTCACTATTAGAGTAATTGTGTTTACTTATGTTCGATTGAGACATGATCAACAGTCATATACACATAGAAGGGTATAATTATTAATACATAGACACATAATAGTATAAAGGTAAGATAAAATAAAATAAATAAATTTCAAGGCAGACAGGTACTAAAAACAGAGTTCTTCTGCATCTTCACTGCCGTCTTTTGGGTGCGGACCGAATTTCAGCTACGAGATAGCCAGTAGCTTAAATAACTGGTTCAGTTAATGTTTGAGTTAGGACCACCATGGGTAGAGTTGCCCAAGTTAGAAGAGACCTGTAAGAAATCTCTGTATTTTTCATTAGATGTAGTGGTACCAGTAGGCACAGCACTTTGTTGTTGTGGAGACATTGACTGTCCTTGCATCGCCAAATTTTCAAATCGTGGGGAGAATCCAATTTGTTGAATAGGTGGCAGTAAGATTTTTGATTGTGGATTATAGTCATTATCTTCAAATTTGACCATCTTGAACCTCTGGAATGACTCGTTGTGTTTTTGTTGTAAGTTGAACAACTGTGGTCCAGTAGTGGTGTTAATTGGATTCATTGAAGTGTTGTAATTGGCAGTGTTGGCAAGGCTAGCGCCACCACCTGTGCCACCAGGAATGTTATTACCACTGGCGTTTATAACACCAGTATTATTAGTGTTGCCAAACAACGAATTGATTTGAGTAGAATAATAATCATTGACTCTATTACTCATTGGATTGTATAATGGAGGAGACCCAATGATACTTGATTGAGGCATGATCATGTTCTCTTCATCGAAATCACTTTGTCTTTGTGCTTTAGGGTAGAAGATAAGTTTTGAGTATACGATTTCATCAAGTGACATCTTTAAGCCTTCGATGAATGAGCATATGTTATCATTTGATTCCATTTCAGTACCATTACTGAAATGATCCAAGTTATCATCATTGTTATATTGGAATTCAATCAATTTCAACCATGTTATACACGAGTTTTCGATGTTCTTGACAATATTGTAAAATTTGAAGTCATTTAGTAGTTGTGATTTCAAAGATTCAATTTTCTTGGTTTTTGCTTTGGAAAAAACCTGTCTTTTATTATTACCTAGTCTCTTTAGTTTTTCATTATTGTTTTCAACTTCTCCTATAGAGATACTATTACTCCTAGTATGTTTCCCAGAACTCATTAGTGGGGAGTGAACTGAACCTGTTTCATTAATGACAAAGAGCAAAACTGATAATATACAGCTTTCATCAGCGTCACTATTGGCGGTATTTTCATTTTCAGTACTTTCATCCGATGGGTTCAAATCTCCAAAGAAAAATCTCTTCTTGTGTATTAGGATTCTTAGTAAGATTAGGTAATTGCCTATTAGAAACTCTAAAAAGTTGATTGAGTTTAAGGGTAACTTGATTTGCTCTTTATATTTGAGCAAAAACTTGGCATTGTTGTTGAATATTAGGGTAATAAACAACAAAGGTAATGAAGTTATACCTAAGTTGTTATTAATGACATAATCAGTAGGTAAATTGGTCAATAAGTACTCTGAAATATTAGATTTGACTTCGAATTTGTTCAGAGAGAGCTTGGTATTATTGACATAAGTGTTACTATTGTGTATCAGGACAAACTTGTTCAAGTCAAATTCAACCTCTCTTTGATCAAATTGATATAAAAATTCTTTCAAAGTCAGTGATAAGAGTAACCATTTGAATTCAGAGTTTGGTAATATTAAGTAATTGGACAACAAATCAGTCAGATTCAATGGACAATTGATCAATAGTTTCTTTTTCGTGATTATCAGTAAACTGATGAATTGGGAAAAGTTATTATTATTAACTTGGTTTATCTTGACATTGTTCTCTATTAAGTTTAGATTTGAATTGAAGTTCTTGTTTGAGAGTATTATTGCATTATGAAGGAAGTTCTTATTCTCTTTAAACAGACTTGATGTAGTACTATTAGACTCATTAAATTTCAGTAATTGAAACTCATTTATCAAAGAGCAAATTATCAAAATTTGCATGTTTTCATCACTAAACATTTTGTTGTCGGTGTTATTGAGTAGAGTGGATGTTGACAAGTTCTTTATTAAAGAGTTTAAAGTCAGTTTATTATTTGAACTATCCAGTAGTTCATTGTTTATTGGTTTGTTTAGTAGGAATAAGTGTAGTGAAGAAGGTGATTTGTTGAAAATGAAAGAGTATTGTGATAGTAAGATATATGCATTCCAATAGTAATCTTTCAAAATTTCATTCTCTTTTTCAATCTTTGTTGATATTATGTTATTCAAGTATTCGAATAGTATATCTATTGAAATTGTCAAGTTTGACAATAGTACCAAATTTGATTTGCTTTTGATATTATTCAAGTAATTGATATAGTAATTCAAGTAAATGAACGACAAAATTATCAAATTATTCACAAACTCATCAAATAGAGGTCCCGAGTTATAGTTTATCTTTGAACAACTTATCTTTTGTATTATAATATCCCAAGCCTTGTTGAAAGTGACTATTGAGTCATTCAGGTTGTTGGAGTAGATTGAGCTCAGGGATATTATTATGTATATGAGTTCATTTTCATCTATTATACTCTCTTCATTCTCATTAGTATTGGTAATTTCAAACTTATTGAGTAAATCCTGATAGTCTATGTAGGGGAAGTAGTTGTTTATAGACTTGTAATAGACCGAAGTGCTGAATATAAGCAGATAATTGGAAATAAGGTTCTGTAATTGTAGGTTGTTATCTATGAGATTTGAAAATTTGTTTGATAAATTGATGACTGATATGGTATTGAAATCTTCATTGAAAGGGGTAGAGAATGATTTGTTTGTGAGGAGAGTGTTGGAGTTTGAGTTGAGTAGTAGGCTCTTGTTTGGAAGTTGATAAGATTGGGGGAAGAAGTCATTGGTAGCGGTCACTGAAGAAGATATAAACTGTTTTGAGGAGTCTGAGACCGAAGAGGTGTGTAGTTTCTTCTTAGGATTTGTAGAAGCGGTAGTACTTGTACCAGTAGTAGTGGTAGCGACAGCGGCACTACTACTACTATTACTACTACCAGTATTAGTACCCCCCTCTATAACATCATCCTCCACCTCCAAACCCTCACTCTCTTCATTCTTACTTAACTTGTGAACAGTCTTTAGATGCCTCTGTAACAAATCTCTCCTGACAAAGGAATTCTGACAAACAGGACACACAAAAGGTTTTTCCTTTGTATGAGATCTTTCATGTCTTACTTTATGTTCAGATCTTGTAAAAGATCTAGCACAAAATGAACAAATGTATCTTTTAGGTTGTGGAGAGTGAGCTTGACTTGTGTTATTCATTGTATTACCGTGAACTCAAACCACTAAGAGAGTACCAGGTACTATAACTAGCTCTACATATAAAGAAGTAGTCTATACAAGTGAATTGTACGACTCTTGTGGTGTCCTGTTGTTGTTGTTGTTCTTGTTGTACCAAACGACAAAACAATTTGGTAAAAGGTGGGGTAATTCCCAATTAGGAAGGTGCAGGTGCGATGTTCATGGGGAAATCACTGAATTTGTTCTCTTTGTTCTGTTCAACAGTTTGTTACTGGGGTGAAGTAGGACACCACCAACTACAAGGTTAGAAAGGTGGTGTACTAATAATACAATACCGATGGTCTATACTCTACTCCGAGATACTATACTATAGCAAAAATAAGTAAGTCAATACCATACCACCCACATACACCCACATACACCCCAGACCCCACAATTTAAGTAACAACATTCCCCGTGTAGCAATTGTTGCATCCCCAGGCACTTCAAGCAACTCAACTCAACCCAAACAGCCAAACAGCCAAAAAAAAAGAACATCGCGGAATAAAAATTTTTTTTACTATGGTGAGATAAATTGATTACATAATCTCATTATAGCAGAAAAGAACATGCAATTTCCCGCTCGTGATGCGTGAATGAGCTTTTCGGAGTTTTTCATTCCATTTTATAGTATAAAAATATGGTGATGGTGGTTTGTTCTTACTTTGTTAGTATATTGCTTTCTTCTTGTTTATATATTATATTATATTATATTATACTATCTTATTATATCAACTAATCAATCAATTAATCAAATCAATAATGACTCCATTAGAAGCAAAAGTTCAAGAAATTGTTAAAGAATTCGAAGTTTCTCAAGAGACTTTGCAAAAAGGTGTTGACCTCTTCATCAAATTAGCCGAAAGAGGTCTCGAGTCCGATGAAGATAAGTTAGGTTTACCAATGATCCCAACTTACGTCACCTCGATCCCAACAGGTAAAGAAAAAGGTATCCTATTAGCTGCTGATTTAGGTGGTACTAACTTCAGAGTTTGTTCCGTTAACTTGTACAACGACCATAAGTTCAAACTTATCCAATCTAAGAACCCAATCCCAATCGATTTGATGAATAACTCAACAGGTGATGAATTATTCAAGTACTTGGCTTCTAAGATTGGTGCTTTCGTTGATCAACACCACAATGAAGAAATGACATCCAATTCTAATGCATTGAAATTAGGTTTCACCTTCTCTTTCCCATGTAATCAAAAATCTTTAGATTCAGGTACATTACTCAGATGGACAAAAGGTTTTGATATCCCAGATGTTGTAGGTAAAGATGTTGTGTCTTTATTACAAAAACATTTAGATGATTTGAAAATCCCAGTTAAAGTCGTTGCTTTAGCTAATGATACCGTTGGTACTTTATTATCAAGAGCTTACTCTGCAGGTCAAGTCGCAGGTGGTCAACAAGGTGATACTATCATTGGTGCTATCTTCGGTACTGGTACAAATGGTGCTTACCCTGAAGATATCGATAATATTAAGAAATTACCTAAAGAAGTTTACGATGACTTGAAAGCTAAAGGTGTTAAAGAAATGGTTATTAACACTGAATGGGGTTCCTTTGATAACAGATTAGAAGTCTTACCAAACACAAAATATGATCAAGAAATTGATGCAAACACTTCCAATAAGGGTTATCACTTATTCGAAAAAAGAGTCTCTGGTATGTTCTTAGGTGAAATCTTAAGAACAGTGTTATGTGACTTACATAAGCAAGGATTGATCTTCACCCAATTCGAGACTTTTGAAGACTTACCACATAGATTAAGAACTCCATGGGATTTGTCTTCTGAAACATTATCCTTGATTGAAATTGATGACTCAACTGAATTGAAAGCAAGTGAATTGGCTTTGAAACAAGCTTTAAGATTATTCACCAATTTCGAAGAACGTACAGTAATTCAACAATTAACAAGAGCCATCTCAAAGAGAGCCGCATACTTAAGTGCTATCCCATTAGCTGGTATCCTATTGAAGAAAGGTTCATTAAATGGTCACCACAAAGAAGTAGATATTGGTGTTGATGGTTCAGTTGTTGAATTTTACCCAGGTTTCAGAGCTATGATTAGAGACGCTTTAGCTTTGACTCAATTAGGTGATAAAGGTGAAAGAAGAATTCATATAAACATTGCTAAAGATGGTTCAGGTGTTGGTGCTGCTTTATGTGCTTTATCTGCCTCTGAATAGATAGATTAATTGTTTACTTTTTATGTGCTTTTAATTTTACGTTTACTTTTACTTTACTTCCATGATTCCACTTTTGAAATTCATATGTTTACTTTTATATACTACTTTTCTTATCATAACGAATAAATTGATGATCTTCTATGTTTATACGACATTTAGCGATGTAATAATTTTGTACTCTTTTTTTTTCTCTATCTCATTGACTCTGACCTACCGAGAAAAAAATAAAAATTAATTAAAATAAATTTTAAGCTGCATACATGTGTCAGTTTATAAAAATACCTATTTCACTTCTCTTTTAGTTTATTATCTTTCCTTTGCTTATTTTGAAAGAGTAAGTCATCAACTGACCAACCCCACCATGTCTACCACTTCTCAACAAACAGCAGGTAAAACTATACTAGCTTCTAAAATAGCTAAGAAATACACAGATGAAATCTTAGATCAAACTTCAAAACTTGATAAGAAGCCAACTTTAGTTGGGTTTTTAGCCAACTCTGATCCTGCTGCTAAGATGTATGCGGAATGGACTGGAAAAACCTGCGAGTCCTTAGGTTTCAGATACGAACTCCGTGAATGTGATAAAGACGAGTTAGAGAATAACATCTACGAAGCTAATAACGATAACGAAGTTCAAGGTATTATAGTATACTTCCCTGTCTTCGGAGATCGTCAAGATCAGTATTTACAACAATGTGTCTCTCTGGAGAAAGACGTTGAAGGTTTGAACTTCAAATATATCTCAAATATGTACCATAATATTCGTTTCTTAGACGAGGCAAACACCAAGAAGTCAATCATACCTTGTACTCCATTAGCGATTGTCAAGATCTTAGAGTACTTAGGTGTTTATAACCCATTGTTAAACTACGGTGATAAGTTATACGGAAAGACTATCACTATAGTGAATAGATCAGAAATTGTGGGAAGACCATTAGCTGCCCTGTTGGCAAACGATGGTGCTACCGTGTACTCTGTTGATATCAACAATATTCAACTTTACGAAAGAGGTGATGGCCTAACACTTAAAAAACACAGAGTCTTGGAATGTAACAAATCACTCAAAGAATGCGCACTCAATTCCGATGTTATAATAACAGGTGTTCCAACAAAAGACTACAAGTTCCCAACAGAGTACGTGAAACGTGGTGCTGTGGTTATAAATTTCGCAAGTGAGAAGAACTTCAACGATGACGTGAAGCAAATCGCTTCATTGTACGTTCCTTCCATTGGTAAAGTCACCATCACTATGCTGTTAAGAAACCTACTCAGACTCATGGCTAACAGTGAACAGAAATAAAAACCATATAAAACTCTATAGATTCGGTTAATACAAATTACGTAATTAGAATGTATGGGGTAAGTCAAAGTGTAAGGATGTTTTGCACGATTGAAACTTTTCACATTCACAGGGGAAAGAGGGAAAAAAAATTTTTTTAATGACTCTTTTTCAGTGATTAGTGGTATAGTAGGGTGGAAACATAGTAAAGTGTAAATAGCTCAACAACGCAACAACATGACAAAAGCAGGGATACCCGTGTTTACCACGGTTAAGCAAATGCGTGAATTCCGTTTAGAATGTTTTCAAAAAAATTTCAAAGTTGGTCTGATCCCAACAATGGGGTTCTTGCACGAGGGTCATTTGTCGTTAGTCAAACGTTCATTACAAGAGAATCAAGTCACTGTTGTCTCGATATTCGTTAACCCTTCACAATTTGCTCCTACTGAAGATCTCGATTCTTATCCACGTAATTTCGAAAACGACTTGAACTTACTAGACTCACTCAGTATCGATTCTAAGAAAGTAGGTGCTGTTTTCGCTCCTACCGTCTCCGAGATGTACCCATCAGGGATCCCACTTGTGCAAAAAGACCAAAAGGGCGCTTTTGTTACTGTGCAAGGTCTTTCTGAACAATTGGAAGGTGTTTCAAGACCACAGTTCTTCCGCGGTGTTGCTACTATAGTGACTAAATTGTTTAATATTATATCTCCAAACAACGCGTATTTCGGTCAGAAAGATGTTCAACAGAGTATTGTCATAAAGCAAATGGTGAAAGATTTACTTTTTGATACTAAGATCACCGTGTTACCAACTGTGAGAGAAGAAAGTGGATTAGCTCTAAGTTCAAGAAACGCATATCTTGAAAGTGAACATAGAAAAAACGCTGGAGTTATTTACAAGGCTTTGTCCAACGCAGAATCAAAATACTACAATGATGATGTCAATGATGTTAATGTATTACTAAACGCAGTAAAAAGTCACCTGGTGGAAAACTTAACTGACGCATTTAAAGGTTACGAAATCGACTATATTTCACTAAACTCTCCTGATGATTTAGCTACTTTGGAAACCACCATCGATCCAAAAATTGGTGCTGTATTAAGTCTCGCTGTTAAAGTCCCAAATGGAGGAAACGATACTAGATTTACTAGACTTATAGATAATGTAATATTACAACCTAAATGATTGAATTACTGTACATACTCAAAAGTTCATCACTATGCGA
>JAJLWP010000046.1:0-48039 GCA_030570755.1 Wenyingozyma methanosorbosa | reverse complement strand
CACATAGTTAAAAAAGAAAATTGGCCGCGCGACGACCTGCTTCCGATACCGGGAGTCGAACCCGGGTCTGCTCGGTGAAAGCGAACCATGATAGCCGTTACACTATATCGGAATTAATTGAAAATTTT
Organism: Wenyingozyma methanosorbosa; assembly: GCA_030570755.1. NCBI lineage: Eukaryota > Fungi > Ascomycota > Pichiomycetes > Pichiales > Pichiaceae > Wenyingozyma > Wenyingozyma methanosorbosa. Next base: position 47,911 of record JAJLWP010000046.1, on the reverse strand, counting down.
GGTCTTGGATAGGTTATGTATGCTTGACTTTTTCCGGGCAAGAAATGAGGAATATTTGTGTCTTATGGGTCATTTGCAAACTCTCAAAGCAATCCAGGCCAAGGTTTGCATCTAAAGCTACTAGGTACAATAAGTATTAAATGTCTCTCTAGTTATTAATTGTGTTTAATTCGAAGAAATGAGTAAATATTCATTTTTCGGTTGTGAGCTTTTCTCGAAGTGAAGAATTTACGGTGTACCTTCTTTTTTGAAGCAAGACCGCTTGGAATATCTACTAAATTATCTGAACAACAACAAATAATCTTTATTATTCAACAACCTTGGTAAATCATACTCATTTAAGGCATTTATCTAGCTTATCATAAGAAAAAGGCATAAAGTAATGTAATCAACTTTTATTGTGTCGATCGACCTAATTAGCAGTCGACAGATCAATCACCGTAACAATTGGATTTTTCTTCTTTATTTAAGGGTGTCTTTGGAAACAATATCAGTTCAATCATTATTATTACGTTTCCATTGTCATTACGATTCAATTCAATTATATCACATAAACCATACAGAGCAGAAAAACTTACATGACTGTTGGATCTAATAACCATCCATCAAATGGTACTGCTAACAATGGTACAAGTCAGGGCACAATAGGAAACATGACAGATATTGAATCACTGATAGACCTGAATCCAAAAGCTTCATTACCAATGCAGGAGACTCCATTGAACTCTCCTAATCGACAACTATCAGCGATGTCAAGCATAGGTCACATATCAGACTCTTCTTCTGTGAATAGCACGCCGAGAATAAGGCATTTCGATGAACGTCTTACTTCAAAAGTTGCCCTTTCTCCATCATTTCGCAATAGGCTTGCAACTATACAAAATTCAACAAGAGTCAGACAGAATACAGGAGCTTCTGTGTTTTCGCTAGAGCAAGAAAATAATGAAGCTGTCAAATGGGTCAAACTCAAGAGGCTCTCCGAAGAATTGTTTTCAGAAAATTTCAAGATCTCATATGGTGAAGTCACTACACTAGTTCCAGGAGAATCATCACTATGTCTAGGAACAAGTAAAGGATATATAATCCTATTTGATTATCAGCAATCTACAAATGTAATACTGGGAGCAGGAACAAAGGCAGTTGAGTGTGGTATGATATGCGCGTTATCTATCTCTTTAGACTCAACATACGTGGCAAGTGGATATGATACAGGTCATATATTCATATGGGAATTATCGAAGCCAAAGAGTCCAATACTGCATTTACCGCCTATCGATGTACAGAACATGGACAGTGGAGCGATTGCTTTAGCTCAAGGGCATATACAAGGAACCAAGATCTCTCAAATATCATTTGTAGGTACAAGGCACACAGCAATTATAAGTTCTGACGTTAGTGGACTAATGCTCAGTCATGATGGTGGTCGTAACATCTTGGGATATTACGTTAACTCAAAAGTGATACTAGGTAAGCCAAAACTTCCATCCGAGATAGATTATTCAACTTCTAATTTATCATGGAGCAGTTTACCCATCGGTTCAAATAAGCAATTGAGTGATAATATGGGTGTTCTCGCCATAATCACACCTGGTGTGTTAATTGTTATCTCAACGAGTCCTTCGTTGCAAACACATTTCAAAGTTGGAAAACCTAAAGTAGCCAATGAGGCATTGGGAATGACTGGATGTGTTAGTTGGTTCCCTGCCATAACAAACAAAAATGAAGGCACTGCATCAAATCCTATACTAGCATACTGTTGGTCAAACACAGTAACTTTGTTCGAAGTGGTAAGTGAGTCAATTGAGAATAAAGAAGGTGAAAAATCAATAATCCTAAAGTTTGAAAATAAGAAACGTTGGGTATGTCAAGAGTGTATACTTTCTATGCAATGGCTCAACTCCAAAATTATTGCTGCACTTACAAGTTCTCAGAGGCTTGTCTTACTCAATAAAGAAACAATGAAAGTCTCATGTACAGTCGATCTGGTAACGAAGTACGTCAAACCTATCTTATTGTATCCTGGAAACACAAAGTTGGTGGAATACTCGTACGCAAACTCTTTTAGAATTTTCAAAGGTAAGATATTCCTACTTGGAAAATATGAAGTCTTTATTGGTTCATTGACTAATTGGGCGGATATCCTGTTAGATCTTTTGAGTGGTGGCCATTACATAGAAGCATTGGAGCAAGCAGAAGCGTACTACAAAGGATCTTGTGACACAGCGCTGATCGGATTACCAAGCTCACAAGAGAATAGACAGACGACATTGTATAACCACATTCTGGAATTGCTCAATGCCTCTCTAAACTATATTTTTGCGGACCAAAATTTGCTGAAAGCAAATCCACTGGAAAGAAGAGAGTTTTTAGTAAAGTTTCTCTCAACGTTATTTGAAGTCTGTATCACTATTAATGCACCACAAGAAATATATGAGAGCATATACGACAAGTATGATCTGAATGGGCTGAGAGATATCTATTTTGAGGTTCTTGAGCCTCTGATTTTCAAAGAGATAATTGTAAGTCTACATCCTGTCATCTTAAAAGGCATGGTGGAGTATTATATTGAAATTCATCAAGGTGAGACGTTGGAAGAACTAATCTGTTTACTAGACATCAAACAACTCGATATAGACCTGACAATATCACTATGCAAAAAAAATCACTTGCAAGATACTCTGGTATTTATTTGGAACTCATTATTGGGTGATTATATTACACCTTTCATGGATGCTATACAATTGATCAAGAAGATTATGTACAAGGCCAATGATTATGATGAGTCGGACCTAGACGTTTTCAGAAATGACTGTTATTATATCTACCCTTATATTTCATATACCATGACAGGCAGACAGTTCCCAGTAGATAAACAGATCGATGATAAAAATTACATAAAAGCAAAGCTCAATTTGTATTACCTTTTGTTCAACGGTTCTGCTGTCAATTGGCCAAAGGGATCAGGAAAGGTACATATAATTGATGATTATGCGCTTGAGCCAGCATTTCCATACTTGTATCTACTATTGAAATATGACAGCGCGCAAATGTTTGCATGTCTAAACGAGGCGTTTGAAGATGATTTACTCAACGATGATGAGATTGTTCATAATAAATCTGTGGAAGGTGAATTCCAGCTGAAGGTTAGCAGACAATATATCATAGAGATCTTGTTGGGTGTTTTTGATGCAAACTCTGAAGCATTCACGGACTATGATAGGTGTTTTTTGAACATATTTATAGCTAGAAACTATCCCAAATACCAGCAATTTATCAGGTTGTCAGATTCAGTCTTGAAAAGACTAGTTGAAGAATTCTGTTCCTACCCTAACGAAGATATCAAGAGTGAATGTGAACTTAGTTTACAAAGTTTGTTGTCTGTATATCGTCCAGCAGATCTGGACTCTATGACTAGTATGTTCAAAAATGCTGGATTTTACAATGCATTATTGTCTGTCTATAAAACAGAAAACAAATTCTTGAAACTTCTTGAGTTATGGCTACAAAACTATGAGGAAGAAGTCAAGTCAACACCAGTCAAAGAGACAGAGTCTGAAAATAACCCTTTTGTTGAAGAATTGGTTGAGAAAACTCCTGATTATTATAGCTCACTTGGTGTTTTTGAGATGTTTGATTCGGTTGAGGAGATCATCTCGAAATGTTTCGAAGCATCCTCTAATGATATCAATGAGCGTGCCAAGGTTGAAAATTTTATGACTTTACATTACACCACCTTTGTAGAGTTATTCCCATGTGAGATGGCTAAAGTTTTCAGTATGTACTGGCCTCAAATACATAACGAGATTCTCAAGGTACCAGACTCTGCAAACAAGTTCAAGTATCTTATGGAGCTAATCAAGCTGGAAAAAGAAGGGTTTCAAAACTTGACAATAAACTCTGAGATAAGATGTGAATGTGTCAGGTGTATGTTACAATACGATATTTCGATGCTGAAGGATTACGTTCTAACATTGAACTCTTCTATGATTGACATGGATCAGTTGATTTCTATGTTAACCGAGGCCAAAATGATCGATGTTGTAGTGGATATCTACAAGAGGGATAACAACTTCGAAGATGCAATATCCCTGATTGTCTCAAATATGAATTCCTCAAGTGAGAAACTTATATCATACATGAAGGAAAGTGATATACCCGATTTTAAGACAATTGAAGGTGATCTTTGGAAGTTCTTGTTCATGGGTTTTCAAATTTGTGAAAGCTCATACTTGAAAATAAACTCAACTAGCTTATTCAAAACTAAACCCATACCAGGTCTTACAAACACCGAGTTGTTTCTTCTTAACTTAGTAGAAGCGTGTGTGAGGTTGTTTATAATTGCAAACAGAGAAATTTTGAATGAGAAGAGTGAGAAAACAACAGCTGCTGTTAAAGTGTTAGAATTCTCCAAAAGGTTTATACAAGATTCATTCACAAGTTTAGTGGAACTGTGTGGTAGAACTAACTTTTCCCTGGCGAAGATACTGCAAGAAAGCGCTAGTGCCAATGGTAAATCTGAACCTCAGAGCTCATTTTTAAAAATCTTTTCGAGTTTCTTGAACAGATCTTCTGCAAAAGTTACAACACTGGGAGATGTAAGGGAAGTCTTGAATGAAATCTTTTTGGCTTTCACTTTCGAAGATAACATCCATAAGTTGGTATTGAAGTTGCTCAATGACGACGTTTACTTGGATATGCTTCAATTCGAGAAGAAGCAATTAGCAGGATGGTCCTCCATCAATGTCGATTGTGAAGTATGTGGAAAAAGGATATGGGGATCTGGTATTTCCAATGGTGTCTTTGAGGTCTGGAACGACCAAACTCTGAAAGAGATCTCGAATGAAACTGGAGGTCTCGGAGTTTCGGAAGATTACTTGAAGTTGGAAAACGAAATGTTACAATTGGTCTCATTTGACTGTAGACATGCTTATCATGCTAAATGTCTCAAAAGTATGGGAGAATCAAAAGCTGAAAATTTCAAATGCATTATTTGTACAGAGTAGAATACCTAATTTGATTCATACATAACAAAAAAGAAGTAGAAAATACATAAATATAGCAATAAAAATGGTAAATTTAATCAACTATGATGTTTCGTTCATCCAGTCTAATGTGTACTTAATACCTTCTTCAATACTGACCTTAGGTTTGTAATCAAGGATAGTCTTGGCCTTGGTAATGTTGTGATATCTGTAAGCACAAACAACTTTGACTCTGAAAGGAGTAAGACCTGGTTCTTTACCCACGAGCTTTGAGAAAAACTCAGATAAGTACCCTGCTAAGATAGCAACAGGTCTATTCAACACGATATTCTTCTTATCAATATGGCCATCAGCTTTCCAGACAGTACGTGCTAAAGTCCAGAAATAACTTGGGGTATCATTTGTTATAAAAAATTTCTCACCACCAACTTTTTTAGCTGTTTCAGGGTCTAAGAGTTTTTTAGCGGCAAGGACGTGAGCATCAGCAACATTTCCCACGTATGTCCAGTCAAAAAGATTGTTGTTATCACCAATTTGAAACTTCGATTGACCGTTTCTGGCAACAGATCTCAAGCCTGGAACAAGTTGACGGTCACCAGGACCAAAAATACCTGCTGGTCTCAATGCTACTGTTAAGAAGTCGTCTTCAAATGAGTTGGCTTTCAAAACCATCTCTTCAGCAATAGCTTTGGTTTCGTTATAACCATCCATTGGGACTTCAGGAATAGGCCAGGACTCGTCAGCGTTGTGAATATCTTGTCCATTAAAAATGACACCTGCCGATGAAGTGTAAACAACGGCCTTGATACCAAGATCTTTAGCACATTTAAGTAAGTTAGCGGTACCTTGAACATTAACTTTTTCATAGATCTCTTGACCTAAACCGTGCATTGGAGAAGCAGAATGCACGATACAACTTGGCTTACTCTCGGTTATTGCCTTCTTAATATCATCCTCAGAGGTTAAGTCACCAACATGAATGTGAATCTTCTTAGGATCAAATGTGAAATATTTGGAAATCTTTTCAGGAAGAGGTCTAACATCAAACACGTGAATCTCTGGTCTAGGAGATTCTTCCCAGAATTGTTGGATCAAGTGTAATCCAAGAAAACCAGATCCACCAATTAACAACACTGAATCTAAGGACATCTTTATTTATCTAGTGTTTTGAATATTCAACGAAATAAAGGGTTCTTTCAGACAACCCCATTATACACATCAACTGAGATCATCTCAACGTCTTGATATAATTGAGTATTACGACCTAAACGAAGAGAAATAATCGACGTGATTTTCAGTCCATTAAACGTCGATCAAGTAGGTAGTGTACGACTGCTCTAAAAGTGTCCCAAATGGGAAATTTTCAATTTATCGCGGTAAAAATCTGTCTGACTCAATCATCTGCACCAGTTCAGCAAAGTTTTGTGGGAAAAAAATCTTAGTTAAAAAATTTTTGAGGTTTTCCATTACCTTTACTAGCACTTCTGATTCCATTCACTCAACTAGTCAGATATATATAACAACTAACAACACAATGTCAGAACCAGAACCACAAAAGCTTTGGGGTGGTAGATTTACAGGTGCCACCGATCCTTTAATGGATCTTTACAATGCCTCCTTACCATACGATCAAAAAATGTATGCAGCAGATATCGAAGGTACCAGAGTTTACACAATGGGTTTACAGAAGATCGGTTTGTTGACAGAAGAAGAACTCAGTGAAATTCATCGTGGTCTTGCTATCATTCTTGAAGAATGGAAGGCCGGTAAATTTGTTGAAAAGCCAGGTGATGAAGATATCCATACTGCTAATGAAAGAAGATTAGGTGAAATCATTGGTCGTGGTATCTCTGGTAAAGTCCATACTGGTAGATCAAGAAATGATCAAGTTGCTACCGATATGAGAATCTACGTTACTCAAGAACTTACCAAGTTGAGCAAATACTTACAATCTTTCATTGAAACTATTATCAAGAGAGCAGAAGAAGAAATTGATGTTTTAATGCCAGGTTATACCCACTTACAAAGAGCACAACCAATCAGATGGTCTCACTGGTTAAGTATGTATGCTACCTACTTCACAGAAGACTACAAGAGATTGTTACAAATCATTGAAAGAACTAACGTTTCTCCATTAGGTGCTGGTGCTTTAGCTGGTCATCCTTATGGTATTGATCGTGAATTCTTAGCTGAAAACTTAGGATTCAAGGGTGTCATTGGTAACTCCCTCGCTGCTGTATCTGACCGTGATTTCGTTGTTGAAGCAATGTTCTGGGGCTCTTTATTCATGAACCACATCTCCAGATTCAGTGAAGATTTGATTATCTACTCCACTGGTGAATTCGGTTTCATTAAATTAGCTGATGCTTACTCAACTGGTTCCTCATTAATGCCACAAAAGAAGAACCCAGATTCTCTTGAATTATTGAGAGGTAAGTCTGGTCGTGTTTTCGGTTCATTAGCTGGTTTCATGATGAGTCTTAAATCAATCCCATCTACATATAACAAGGATATGCAAGAAGATAAGGAACCACTTTTTGATTCCTTATTAACTGTTGAGCACTCAATTCTTATTGCTACTGGTGTTATCTCCACTTTGAACATCGATGCTGAAAAAATGAGAGAAGCATTAACTATGGATATGTTAGCTACTGATTTAGCCGATTACTTAGTCAGAAAAGGTGTTCCATTTAGAGAAACCCATCACATTTCTGGTGAATGTGTTAGAAAGGCAGAAGAAGATAAATTAAGTGGTATTGATAAGTTAACATTAGAACAATTCAAGGCTATCGATTCTAGATTTGAAGAAGATGTTTTCGAAACTTTCAACTTTGAACAAAGTGTTGAAAGAAGAACCGCAACTGGTGGTACTGCTAAAAGTGCAATCTTAAAGCAACTCACTGCTTTAAAGTCTCAATTCTGAATGGTCAATCAAGCTCCTTTAATGAATAACAAAAAACGATTCTTTTATGTACATAAAGATATATAAAACTAATAAAAAGACACCAATAGAATTTTACCGTGAATAGCGTTGCTCTTGTAAGTGTTTTAAAATGTTTAGTATGGCGGAGTGTGGAAGTCTGACTCGATTTCATTTACACATTTTGGACAACATTTAATAACAGTGGAAATTCTAGTTCTCGGCAATTGTTGTGTTGTTATCTCTCTTAAATATATAAAGTACTTTGAAAAACATTTCTCTTTTCCATTCGTCTGCGTTCTAGACATTATTGCCGTTGTTCTCAAACTTGAATGATTTCAGCCTTTCTGTTTCTTGCTCCAGTAGTGGTTTACCGTGAAATGGAGTTTCTTTTCTGTGTGTCTGACTGAAAGGATGATGTAAATGGTTCTTCAGCGATGATGAGGTTAACTTCTTATGACTAATAACTTCGGGGTCTGAACTTACTGTGGCAAAACTTCTTCTGTGACCTTTGCTGAACCTTGAAGACGTTGAACTCCCAGAGTTGGAAGAGTTTTGCGTTAGAACTGAACTGAATGATTGCCGAGGTGAGAATGTGGAATTTAATGTAGAAGCAGGTGAATCTGTATTGAGCACATAGTTCCCTCTATACAATAGAGAATCATGTCTGGGACTATGTGGATGATTTTTACTGCCATCTGAGCTAATGGAGAAATTGCGTTTTGGAAAAGTGGGAGAATGAGGCTGTTCTATATGTCTTGGTGGCATCTGAGGAGAGTCAGGAAAGTAAGAAACTATATCTACATTATCATCGGTATCTTCCAGATAATAGTTTTCGTTTGAATGTGTTTGATTTCTATCTAATTGTTCATTTGTGCTGCTTTCTGGCCTCGTCCTAAGGGTTGTTTCTGAATTCTTACGACTTTGACTGAGAGAAGATACAGAAGCTGATGTATTTTCCTGTATGGGGTATATGGTTGAAGTTCCTGGAGATATGTTTGATCCAAATTTGGGAAATGCAAATGACTGCAGTCTCAACTGCTCTTCTTCTTCGTAAGATAATAGGCGCTTGGAGTTCATCATCGATTTCTTTACAATATAGTCTTGAAATGTAGACGCCAACTGTAAAACTAACTTTTCAAGTATCTAAAATGGTCTCCATGGAACAAGATTTGAAAGAAAATGAGTGTTTGGCAATCAAACCAAGTGTGATCAAGTATGCTTTTACTCATGAAGAAATAGTTTCATATATTCTATTATATAAAGGTATACGTGAAATTACAAATACAGTGTAGCATTACTCCGTATTGGCGATGAAATCCGTCCCATGTTCAGTTATGTAATAATCAAAAAAATATTATGACCTTTACATAACCCAAAACTGTGGCTTATAAGCAAAAATGATAAAACTATTGAAACCCAGAGCCGAAGTCAACCTATTATCAATTTGCAAAAAGGTGGGCAGACTAACTTTTTATCGATCGAGCACGAAATAGCCAATATTATGCATGAAAAGAAACAAAGCCAAGTTTGATTTACTTTCAAACGAACATTATTGGTTTGCACAGTTTCACTTGGCTTGACTTGTAGTTTACTTGCTAATAATCTCTAGGTATCCAGTGACAACCAAGTAATCTTGAACAGAATAGCAACATAGCTGGAAAATCAATATTACAGCATGGCTCAAAGGGCATTCATTTTATAATATTAAAAATCCCTAGTCATATTCTAAGCAAACTAAATCTCATAGAGTCAATAAAGCTTATCGCAGTCTTTGTAAATAATCCGAAATTACAATAATTGCTTGTACCAAAAAGATTGTACTCTGTATTATTACAATATCTTCGCTAAGCTCACGATAACTAAAGTTTCCAAATTGAGTTAAATATTTACATGAGATATATTCAAAATAGCAATCAAATGTCAAAAATTGACGTATTTGATATGCACGTTGAGCACACTTTGCATGTCATTTATTATAAACTCCTGTTAAAGTTTGATCCAGAACAAATCAAATATGGTAAATTATTCCTTGTTTCTTTTATTAACTGAAATTTGTATATAACCGAAATTGCAAATATTTCAAATTACCTAGTTCGGTTCACTGGGATATTATAAATGTTTCTCACTAGCGGTATAAAAGGTTCAAGATTATGCAAGTTCGTCGTATTGATAAGAGGATTATGCACCTTTTGCATGTTCTGCCCTAAAATTTGGGTTCAAATGTACTTTTGACGTACAATTTATGGGCTCAAAAACGCTCAGCGCCTGAATTTTTTTTATAACGCGAACAATTCTGACTCTGAGTTGAATATTATGCTACTAGTTAGCAAGAAGAATGTGCTTTTGAGGTACAGTGTCCACCATTTCATCTATATAAACGGTATACCACGTTTTTGAGTTGAAGAAAAAGACCTATTAACTCCAGACTAAAAAGAAACGCTGGGGTAAATTTCATTAATTATTACCTCTAAAAATGGGATTTTGTTAAAATCTAGATTTTTGCACTACAAAATAATTTGAGGTCCTTATATTTATATATGGATGGGGAGTCATACGTAACACACCATATGAAGATGATTCAAGACTCGGTGCTGAAGACACAAGGGTGTTGAACACACAAGGATGTTGAACAACAAACATTACTATCGAGTTGTGCATACAGTGAATATAAAGCTGAGTGTCTCACAATTTACAGTCTACTTAGTATAAAGTCACAGAGATTCAAGTGAAGCTAGCTCATAAATCTTGATTGATAGACTATTGTGATGTATCAAATATCCCTTCGATAAACAAGTGTCAATGAGTAAATAAAATAGAAGGTTCATCAAATCTAAGAGAGAATTGAAATAGCTCAATTTCTGCTTGTCGCCTTCTAATTTCCCTTTCATTCACTCATCTTTAACAACAAAAGTTTATTGAAGTATCAGAAATTTGGGTATGTAAAGTCGTCATAATTTGAGTACTCCGATTGGTGCACAGCATACTTTGTCGTCATTTAGAATATCCAATACATCAGATCATCAATCAAATCAAAATTGAAAAGATAGCCCAATTCGATCTACACTATGTTAAGGATATCAATCCTAATTATAACTGAACAACTCCTGTAGTTCATTTACAGGCTATAATTAAGATAGAAGTCCTTAACTGATAGTGCTCTTATTCGAAAATAAGTCTATGCTGATGAAGCATACAAAAGAGTAGTAGTTGAATAAAAGTAAAGAAAAAGATATTCACACCAATTTATATGAGTGAAAAATTTTCTGAGATCTCCTCAGCTGAAGTTTATTTTTCACACTACTTTTAGCTGAGTGGGTTTGGGTGTACTGACTTTGTGTGTCACGTGACTTGAAAGAAGATTTTGATTATGTAATGTATCCTCTGTCAATTAGCTCCAGACTATATGGTTCACAAGAGATGGTAGTATACTCAGATGAGTAGAAACGGTGCCTGTCAGGAGTGTTTCACTTTAAAGTTTAAAGGGGATCTAGACGGGGTCTTATACAACACGCTATCAGAGCATAAAAGCAAGCTAATCGATAGTCTATAGTCAATGAGTTTGCTTTGATACTGCTTTTGGCTTTATCGGGGCTTGGATATGAATTTACCGCCTTGTTTTTCAAAAACTATCTTAAAATATTATTTCGAGTTATTTTAGGGATGGTATACCAAAGATAGAACATTGAAATCTTGCAGGACATGTACATGTGGGCTCACATAATGTGTGGGTATTAATTGCGATCTGATCATTTAGACTATAGGCAGTATATACTAATTTTCGGATACTTGACATGTTGGTAATTTAACTAAATTTGGGAAAGTAAAACAAATAGAGTATTAACACGATGCATTGAATGGACGAAGCCTGGAACACTCAATAGATTCTACTTAATTAGCCCCATGAATACAAACACGGTTTAATTAAATACATGTTAGCTGAACAATAGCATAAATGAGCTATTTTATTGTCAGTCACACGTAGAATTTATCCCTTTAAAGAAAACACGGGAGTACAGAAACGCCAAAAACTGTCATACATTAAAAAAGCTGGAGAAAGAGACGCGCAAATAATTAAGTGCATCAACAAACAGCGTAAAGGAGAATTTTTTCTCAAAAGCGCAGAAATATACCGCGATTATTTCGCTATGATTTCGCGTGCTTTGGCAGGAGACTGAAGAAAAAAAGGCACGCGAAAAATTTGGGAAAGCCTTTGTTTTCTTTTAGTAAGTACGCCAAATGCCTAAAGGGGTGAAAAATTTCAATATTTTGGTACGCGTTTACCTGATTGAGTTACTTTGAACAATAAAGTTTATGCATCCCTTAATAATAGCTGTTAGATCTTAACTCAAAGGAGTCTTTATTAAAGGAGAAACGTTATAATTTTTCACTATTGTCAAAATCTAATTATTTACCTACCTGGTTTGAATATGCCTGTGGATATTTAGTTATAAAAGCTCTAGCATTTCCTGATAACTTTCAGGTCAGAACTTATCCCAGTTTGATATAAACCATTGAAACTTCTTTTGCCAGTATAAAGAGCTTTTTATCTACCACATCACACTTCAAAGAACAAATAAATACACGATAATACAACATGTCTGAAAATCAAGCTATGCAATTGTTCTTAAGAACTCCTGTTACCCAAGAGATGATCCATCATTTAGTAACAGTTACTTTACAAGTCTTACCTTGTGAGTCTTCAAAGACTTACCAACAACAATTACCATCTCCTCCAAACTCTCCACCAGTCATGAAGACCAAACCATTACCATCATTAATGACATTCATCACCAAATTGGTTCGTTACACCAATGTTTATACCGGTACTTTAATGGCTACAATTGTTTACTTAAACCGTCTAAAGGCTAGATTACCAAAAGACTCTCAAGGTTTACCATGTACTAGACATCGTATCTTTTTAGCATGTCTTATACTATCATCAAAATTCCACAATGACTCATCTCCAAAGAACAAACACTGGAGTAAATATACTGATGGTTTATTTAAGAGAGAAGATGTTAACTTAATGGAAAGACAATTATTGATGCTCTTAGACTGGGATTTGGAAATCAGCTACAACGAATTAAACCGTACTTGGAAACGTTTCTTAGATCCAATCAGAGCTGACTTGAAGAAACAAAGTAACATTAGAAAGAGTTTGAGTAAAGGTATGTTGGCTGGCTCCACACAAACCATTTCTTCAAACAACTTACCAAATGTTTCTACTTCTCCATTACAAACATCCAAAAACAACTTACGCGCAAGCAATGCTCCATTACCTGTATTGCCAACTATCAATGTTGTCACTGATACTCCAGTCTCAGACTTCAATTGTAGTAGATCATCTTCTTCATGCTCGTTGGATTCAGTTCACTCTAGAGAATCTTCGATTTCTAGTGTCAGCTCAACAAGTTCAGTCTCTACTGAAATGAGCACCAGCTTGCTTCATAGTCAAAGAATTCAAAACTTGAATACTTATATCAGCTCAGCTCCACAAAAACAGCAACATCCTATGCTTACTCCAGGTGCTGATTTATCTAACTATTCTGCTAAAAACATTGATATCAACGACTATTCAATCAACTCCATTATTGATTCTGTTGCATTAAGAGAAGAACAAGAACTCAACAACTTGATAAGACAATACTGTGGTAACTAAACTACTTTATACCCTCATTATACTTTACAATTTTCTATTTATTTATTTATATGACCATATAACTGGTCTGGCTTTTTCTTTACATTTTTGGATTTTATTATTTTTGCTTATTTTACTATTTCTGGGACATCATATTTTGTTTATTTTTTTTTTATTTTCATTACACTCACTTCTGCATGCATTATGTTACGTTTTCGTTTTCATGACCACTTTATATATAATTATGTACGCACTGGTTGCACCAACTAATATACATTGAATTATACATTCGTCAAATGAAATCAATTTTTTATTGTACTATTTAGCTCAGTAATATGCAAAACATATATGAAAATCACTTGTATATCTAGTTACGGTTAGTCCTTCAAACCAGTAGCACCGGAGTTTTATGTATAGTATAGTCAAAGTCCCTTATAGTCAAGTAAATGAGATAGATATGTTGATGGTAAACGCTGAGACCACAAAAGTATTATTGGTTAACTCACTACTTTTTCAGGAACAGCGTCTTAAATCTCGCGCGCAAAGATCATAACATTTAGAGTCCTTAAAAGACTGGGAACATGCTTTTGTTTTTCCACATTGATGCTAAGCAGTGCTGCTAAAATATAGCCCCCAAAGTATCAAGCTTGAAATCATAGATTGATCTGACATTGAAATTTGTCTTATACAAGACATTGACTTGAACTTTCCTGCATATTCCAAGACAATGGATCAAACAGTTGCCGATGTGGTAGTGGAGGATGAAGCCACGACTCCTGACTCTACTGTCAATCACAGTAAAGAAGATACCAATGGAAACACTTCGACCACACAAGACAACGAGAATGTTGAGAGCGCTACAGAAGAATCGCATGAATCTGAATCGAAACCAGATGAAAGTGTGGTGAAACCACCAGCATCAATTGACCCTCCACAAGTGACGAAATCTGCTCCAAAGAAAAGACTAACACTACAAGAAAGACTAGCTCTCGCTGCTAGTACTAAGAAGAAAGCACAAGGAAAAACTAATAAGAACGCTGACAAAAAATCCCCTGAACCACTCTCGGATCCTTCTTCTGCAAGATCCAGCTTAGATATGGTAAGAGGTACTACTGAAGATTCCACCACAGATAACACTAATAATAACAATGACACTAATACCACTGTTAAAGAATCTTCAGGTCTCACTGAGAAACCAAGCTCTTCACCATCTAACATCGAGAAGAAAAGAGCACCACTTTCAATTCCAGAGACTCTAGAAACCTACGACAAAGACCAATTGATTGATCTGCTCAAGAGTTTGTCAGGTGAGATTCAATCTTTCTCCAAGGCAAAAGAATCTGAGGTTCAAGATCTGAGTAGGAGACTTCAAAATATGCAACAACAACAAGTTGCTTCAACTAAGAAAGCTACTGGAATGAACACTGATGTCTTGAATAAGAAGCTACAGGAGAAGGAAAACCAGATAAAAGAGTTACTTGAAGAAGGATCAAAATTGTCTATGAAAGAGGTAAATTTAACTCAGCAAATAAAGAAGATGAAGCAGAAGGAGAATACCGTTGAGGAAGAGCTTCAGCAAGAAAAGGAGAAGAATGAATCTTTGACGGAGAAATTAGATTCTCTCAATAGTGAGATAGAGAAAGTGAAGGAGATGGAAAGAAGCATAAAAGAAGAACGTCTTCAGAATGAAGCCTTGCAGATGAAGTACAATAAATTATCCGCAGATCACGATGCCATATATAATGAATTAAAGGAACTGAAATACAGAAGACTAGATGTTCAATTGGCAAACACAAAGAAACAGCTTGATGATGAAACCAAGACCGCCCAAGATCTTGCCAACAAACTCGAAAAGATAACAGTTGAGTACGAAAACTATAAAACTAAGATGAGATCTGAAATCAATGAGCTGGAATTAGAGCTAGAAACTGAGAAATCCAAGTACAACGATATCATTGAAGACAACGTGAATGAAATCAAGAGATTAGAAACCAAGATGGAAACTTTGAGACTGGAAACGGAATCAGGAATCAAGTCATCTGCTGGTAATGGATCATCAAGCGATTTGTCATCTAAAGCTAACTCTCGTGGATCATTACAATCCCTAGATTTGCTTCAATTGCAATATACTCAAGCTCAAGAGAACTGGAAGATGATTGAGAGCTCTTACTTGAAGAAAGTTGCTAACTTAGAGAATGATCTCAATGTCTTGAAACAAAAAGATATCAATAACAATAAGAAGATCAAGACTTTGACTAATGACTTGAAGATGAGACAAGCCGATATTGCAGAACACTTAGAAACTGAGACTGAGCTGATAAGTCAATTAAAGGAAGTTAAACAAGAGCTTTCGAAAGTTCAAGAAGACTACAATATCTTGAAACAGAAATATGAATCCTTACAGCATGACTATGAATCTGAAACTGCTACTTTCACTAAGCATATCGAAGCATTAGAAGAAGAAAAGATAAGGTTAACCAACATCAACAAGCTAAGACTTGATACTACTTCGATGACCAACATTGATACCAATAATTTATACTTGAATGAGCTGAACTCATCCAACAGTTTCTCATATCTTAGGGGACAGACCTCTGGTTCATCGATATCCATCGACAATATTGCTCTTGGTGAGTCATCAACCACTCCTCGTCCAGGATTAGGGGGTAAAGGTGCATCATCTGTATCTATATATCAAACTACACCTGTCGTTAACGGACTCCATCATAGACCTTCATTGACTGAACAACTAAGAAACGGAGTTAGTGAGGTTGAAGCGTTTGGAGAAACTGATGAGTTTGGACCTTCTTCACCTATTTCATTGTCCAAGAGTGCTTCGCGCAGCAGAGATGATTTCAATGCCGGTTATGGATCTACTATCGGTGGAAGCACGGGTGGTGCATCCAAAGATCCAACTCTGAATATTCAAATGATGAGCAAGTTATCCTCACATATTAGACGTCTAGAGGTGGAAATGATGACTTTGAAAGACGAGGTCCAAATGCTTAATAAGCAGAAAGAAGAGGCATCTAATGAGATAATAAGACTTATGAAAGAGAACGAAGAAGTGGCTGATTATAAAGCTCAACTTGAAGCAGCACAAGCGGAATTAGAGGAAGTGAATAAAAATTATGAGACCACTTTGGTCATTCTCGGTGAGAAATCAGAGCGTGTGGAGGAGTTAAAAGCTGATGTTCAAGACTTGAAAGATCTGTGTAGGCAACAAGTACAGCAAATGGTGGAAATGCAAGAGAGAAAAATGTAAATGTATACGAATTGAACAAGTCCATGTACTCGAACTAGGTTTTTCGGAGTTATGAATACGGTAAATAATATTTATAGTTGTATGTGATATATAATTCTAATTTTTTATATATCTACTGAATACGATTACTTGATAGAAATAATAAGAAATGACTGAATTGAAAATTCGACTATGAGCTAAAAGTACAAGAGTGGCACATTATACATGTAGAATGTTAGTAATAAGACTTAACTTACATTTAGTTATTACCTTGCTCGATAGCTTTAGTTGTGTGTAAGTCAATATCCTCAGCTTCCCATGGGTAAGCAATCCAAACATCTGGAACGTTCATACCAACGAAATAACTACCGCCGTTCATTAATGAGGTATCAATTTCGGCCTTCTTTGGTTTGTTCTTGTTGTGTAAGACGAAGATTGAGAATTTGGTAGCGTCGTTAGTTTGGCTTAATTTTTCGGCAATTTCAACAACATCTTTGTGTAACTCATTCAAAGCGTAGTGAAGGGTTGTTCTGGTATCATCAACTTCATCAACAATCAAAATGTTTTTACCAATCAATGAATCGAAATGCTTGTCTAATGCACCGAAGTCAAGCCACTGAGTTCTGACGACTTCTTTACCAATTTGGTCAACTCCTGAACCTAAATCTTCATATAATGATAAACCAATAGCTTGAATTGGGATGTTCTTTTCTCCTGGTTGTTTCAAGAAAGATCTGACGATTCTAGCTGGAATGAAACCACCACCACCAATGGCAATGATGACATCAGGTTTACCCTCTTTCTCTCTAATTTCTGCTGCTGCTTTTTGACAGAGTTTATGCACGGAGTTGTATCCGACGTAAAGCTTTTCTGGTGTGGACATTTTATGGAGTTTCGTGGTGTATTTGAAGATGGTCAGAAGTCACAAAAAGAAGTAAAAGTGAATATTAAGCTAAAATAAAGTATATCACGAGAGAAATAAAGAGTCAAATTTGTGTAACTGGGCTTCTGCGGTGTAAGTTGCATACAAAAAAAGAAACGAAAAAAATTTTTTTTACTAATTTTTTTTCAATTTAATTTGAGGAAAAGATGGCAGTGAAATTTATAAAGCTCACTGGGGAGCCTTTGGGTTTGTAAGCGCTTATTTATCATGTATGATGTGCTTGTTTACCAAACTTCTGTGAGCTACGCGCTTCAAAAAATCGAGATATAATGTTCTATTTTTCATCGTTACTCACTGTCGAGTTTGTGAGTAGATACATAAATTAACAAACTAGTAAATATACAGTTTTTTCAGTCAAGAATACTTTAAACCACTTATTCAGCATCTTCATCATCGCTGTCAGCTTGTTCGTCTCCTGAGAGGTCTTCAAAATCTCTATCGTCAGTCTCACCATCTAAGACGAGTGAGGTGTCATTTCCAGTGACGTTCGCTTCAACATCACTATCGTATTGTTCATTTTCCTTAACATCGACCTCAGTAGTTTCTTGGAGTCTCATATCCATTTGTGATTTAAGTAATGTAAGTCTACCTTGAAGAGCGAGTAAGTTTGGAACAAGTTTCACATTTTCAGATAAAGTAGACTTCAGAAGTTTCAAGATAGCCACAGCGTCTGCATCTTTCAGTATGACACCACTCTTTGAAAGTATAAGCCATTTGATCCATTCGCCCAATTCGTAAGAGGAGGTTTGGGAACCTTCAGAAACTTTTAAAGAGACTGCCTTGAATAACCCAACAACTTCTTCATCTGATAGATAGTATAATGTACGTCTAGCTTTTTCTTTGTTTTGTGATAAAACAAGCATAAGTTTAGCAAGGTCTTCTGTGTATTCCTTAATAAGGTTATACACTTCGCTCTCTTCTTCTCTTACAAACTCGGTAGAATCTTCCTCTTCATCACTATCAGAAATGCTATCGTCACTATCATAATTTTCTTCCTCATCATCATTATCAAAATCTTTCTCTTGGCTCACCTTTGAGTTAGCGTTCTCGATTGAGACTTCAATTATTCCAGAAGCTGTTGCGAGATTGACCTTGATATCACTGAATTTACATTTGGAACCTTCAAACCAAATGGCGGTTAATGTGTTTGAGTTTTTCTGTATAACATTCAGTATTTTTTTGTCTTCATTATCTGGTACAATTGTAACGGAAGGATTCACAGTTTTTCTTGAGTTTCTGATAGTTTCCGGGCTAAATACATCGTAAAACACTTCGGTTGTTCCGTCTTCTGTTAACACTATAAGTGATTCTTTTGACCCTGATGTTGCCTCTATATCTATAACAATTTGTTTTGTTTTCAAGTTTGACACAACTGATGAACTTTCTAGGGAGATGATGCTGATATATGGATGGTTTTCTCTCATAATGGCAATCAAGTCAGGATTGCTTTGAGATTGGATAGCTTTTGTGATTTTTATATTATGCAACTTGGTTGGTGATATCTTGACAAAATCAGTGGACTCTGGAGACCCTATATACAAGTTTGATGAAGCCAATAATAAGCTTTCGGTGTTGTTGTGCTTTATAGTGGTAGCATAGCTGATAGACCTATCACTACGCCAGCTTTTTGTGTCTTGTAATCTGTTGTCGAAGACATGAAATTTCTTGAGTGCAAGATCTTCAGAGTCAAAGGACCATATACTTTCTGGAGTACTGGATGTAAACACGGACAACACGTTGCTCTTTGTAGATATCTTGTTGATAATTTCTTTTTTGGATAAACAGTATACTAAGATCTCGTTTGAGCCCAGGCTAATGATAAGGTATGTTTGAGGCGCACTAGTTGATCCATTGGCAGCATTATCTGCATTGGACTTTCTCTTATGTTTCTTTGGTGTACTATTGGCTTTTTCGTTGTTTAAACTAAGCCATTGGACATTCTCAACTTTCTCTTCGGAGCCTAAAGTTATCTTAGATACTTGACTTTCATGACTTAAATCGACTATCTGGATTTCGTTCTTACTTGGACCTTCAAACACAGTCGCAAGATATCTTCTAGACGGATCGACAGAAGTAAATACAACAACGTTCTTCATGATTGAAAGGAGTTGTAGGTTTATATATGGCTTGATAATAGATGTGATTATAGCTTTTCATGTGCTCTTCAAGTACACTTATAGCACTGAAAAAATTTAAATGAAAATATTAAACAAAAAAAATTTTTTGGAAAGTCGTGAACCACATAATTTTTTTTTGCACAGATTTGAGATAGAGATCAGTAAGGCTACATTTTTATCAGTTTTTTGAAACCTAAACGTTTTTAATGTACTATATACTTTTAAATTATACACTCTGCACTCGGTAGCACGGTTCTAACTTACTTACTCCGCAGCAATTTTAGCGATTTCCTGTAACATTTGTTGATCTTGTTCGGTAAGTTTAGAGGCGAACAATCCATATTTACCAGGCTCATTATCTCTTATACGACCAAATGTTTCATTGAAAGCCTTGAAAACATTTATGTTATCCAATACTGTGTTAGAGTAAGGATCTTCGTCATCATAGTCATCTTCATCCTCATAAGAAGCGTAGAGTCCCATTCCCTTAGATAATAAATCGGATTTATCATCCAAGAATTTCAAGTATTCATCAGCGGCTGTTTTAGAGTTTTCCTCTTCTTCGTCTTCGTCATCCCAATAGTCTTCGGTTCCACCAACAATGTCAGACTCGTCAAAGTGATCTTCTGGATTGAATGAGGTTCTCCTGCGTTCCATTTCCTTGATGGCTTTTGGTAATTCGCTGAACAAGTAAAGCAAACTCAAACCAAATTCAGGAATAAGGTTATCAAGCGATAGACTTTGCAACTCAGGACCACTTAATGATAGGAGACTAAGTAATCCTAATACTGATAGTTTCAAATCAAAAACTTTCTTTTCGTTTGGAATCAACTTGAACCAGATACCAACGAAAGTTTGAACGTAGTTTCTGGAGTTCAATTGTTGTAAGGTAGAGTTTGTATCAATGACTAAAGCAGCAATTATTGTATTAATGAGTGAGAGTTGAAATCTTGCGCTACCACTGTGAGCTGGATCTTCAACAGATAGAAGCTTTATAACGTGATCGACAAGAGTACCAATGAAAGGAGCTGCGGTAGCGCTATCGAGGGAAAGTAAGAAGTTTTGAGCAAGTTCAGCAGCTTTGATTATATCTTCGGTACCAATATCATTCTCTTCATCTTCTGGGTCACATGTCAATATCTTGGAAATTACTTGGAAAATAGCGACTTGGTAAGAGTTGTTTGCTTTCAAATCAGCACCACCGTATACCATAAAATTCTTCAATGCAGGTAAGCAGTCTTCTAAGAACATAGAAAGGTCATTTCTCAATAATGCCATCACTAAACTTTCGAACAATTTCCACATTGATGGAGAAACTGATCTTGTTAGGAAAGTAGTGTTTTCCATAAGTTCAGCGACTTCTGGAAAGAAATCGTCAATATCGTTATCTAGGATAAATTGTAAGATTGGATCATAAGATTGTTCTAATTCTCCCACGATTGAGCTTGAGTTTTCGAAATAAAGTAAGACGGTGATCATGGTGTTAAAGAGACCCATTGCAGCAGTTTGTTTATCACTGATATCGTCACCAGAATCGTAATCATCAGCTCCAGTGTTTGATGCAGAGTAAATCTCACCTATGATTCTCATAAGTTGCTCACTCAATTTAGCCATCAAGTTTGTACCAAAAGGTTGTAATTGCTCGGAGTATTGTTCAACACACTCCTGTATAACTGCAGAGACACTATCACTGTCAACTTTATTCGATAAGTCAAGTAACTTCTCCATTGTGTCAACAATAATAGATCCCAATGCATCTTTAAATTGTGAGAATCCAATGAAAGCTTGAATGGCTAAAGCGGCCTCTAATTGAACTGGTAAGTAATCTGTCTCATTAAAACAGTGAAGAACACCATTGAAAAGAAGACTCATAGTTTCTGGATCATTGAATTCTAAGGTATCAAATTTGGAAGCAACATCACAAGTTCTTGCTCTTAAGAATGGGAACTTGGAATTGAAGTTTGGTAAAATGTAGCCTTTCAAGAAAGGTTCCATCTGTGATAATACAGGTGACTTTTTGTCTGTAAGTTTACGAGAGATAGCACCGATGATACGCAAAGCACTTTCCTTTTGTTTAGCAACTTCTAAAGTTTCTTCCACATTCACAAAAGAGTTCAATTTTTCATATGCAAATTGTAAAATGGTCTCTAATGTCGATTTCTTTCTCTTATCAACCATAGTAGAAATAAGAGCCAAAATGGCTGTTTGAGAACTACCGGTTTCCTCCCAAAAGTCTAAAATCATATGGATGTATTCATGTGGATCATTTTCAAAGATATCCAAGGTATCTTCTGTTGGTAGGAGTAATGGGAAAGCAACTTCAGAGATAAGAATATGTACATGAGGTTTGACAAGTTGCCAGCATCCCTTTTGAACAACACATTGTTCTAAGAATGAAATTAAGTAATACATACAGCTATCACTTATCCACTCTTGGCCACTTCTCCATAATTCAATCTTCTTGAAGAAGACACTCAAGAATTCAGGAACAACGTGGTTTGCAAAAGTTTCTCTGAATGCATCATATGTGAACTTACGTGAAAGACTGACTGATCCGTAACGTTCAAATATTCTGAAGATATTAGCAAAAGCCCATTTCTGAGCTTTAACCCAAGGACTCAAAGATCTATCTTCTTCGTCAATATCCAACACATTTTGAGGTAACTTCATGTTCATGACTTGAGCATGGAAAGTGTTCCAATCAACAAGTGCTTTTTGTTCTTGTAATGGTTCTGGTAAGTCAAAATAAGTGACAAACTTATAAGCTTTGATAACAAGCTTAACTATCTCACCGGATTCATAATTTTGACTATGAGCTTCAGGATTTGCAACTAATTGCTTACCAATTTCTAAAATCACTGGGAAATACTGCACAATAATAGGATCTAATTGTTTTGATCTATCCTCATTTTTCTTCCATCTATAGTTTCTAGTCAACTCGGTAAAACACAGAACACCGGTGTATAAAGTGTTGATATCGGAAGTGTTTTCTAATAACTTAGCTGTAGTTGGTAAATATTCTGGCCATTGTGCTGGATAATCGTATGTAATCAAGGTATTCATCACTGGAATAAACTGACTTCTCAAACTTCTGTCCACACTAGCAATTAATGGTAAGATCTTTTCACGGATCAATGGCTTTTCATCGTTATCGACATCATTTTGCCAGTGCTTTAAGACTCTGTTCTTGAAGTAGATAGAACATGCTTTCTTGACAACGATGTTCACTTCTGGAGATGATAAAATGTCAAGACAAGCTCCTAAGAATCCAATAACTTTCTCCGCTTGTTTCAGTTGTAACTCAGCTTGCTGACGTATACTCTGATCAGCTTGCAAAGTTGCAAGAAAACAATCGTGTAAACCTTTGACATCCATTTTGAGCAGGGAAAAGGTATCTCAATTTTTTTTCAAATTCTAGTAAGAAAACTCGGCCCTAAAATTCTATACAAACAAGATTATGAGACCCTTGTTAATAATGCAGTGAATAGCTTGGTATATGATATTGCAAGCCTTCAATATCTAACCCAAAGTGTCTAGTATTTGCAGAAGAAAAAAAAAATTTTAACATCTTTTTGCTAAGAAGAGAAAGAAAGTAGTAAAAAAGAAGAAAAACGTCTATCGACTTTCGACGTAATTTATTTAAATTTATTTTTTTTCTTTCCCTCTGAAAATTCTTTTTTAATCTGATTAATAAGTAATTGTGTAGTTAATCTATATCTACTCTATACTTACTCTACTTTCAAGTGTAATATACATTCAATAGTATACCTTAAGACATAAAGAACAATGACAGCAGCTACAATTATATGTATTGGTATGGCGGGGTCTGGAAAGACCACGTTCATGCAACGTTTGAACTCTCATTTACATGCAAAGAAAGAACCTCCATATGTTATAAACTTAGATCCAGCAGTGTTGAAAGTACCATTTGGTTGTAATATTGATATCAGAGACTCTGTCAAGTACAAAAAAGTGATGGAGAATTATAACTTAGGACCAAATGGTGCCATTGTCACTTCATTAAATTTATTTTCTACTAAAATTGATCAAGTGATTGGATTAGTGGAAAAAAGATCAGATAGTTTCAAGCACTGTATTATTGATACACCGGGTCAAATTGAATGTTTCATATGGAGTGCATCTGGTGCAATCATCACTGAAGCATTTGCATCTACTTTCCCTACCGTGATAGCATATATAATCGATACCCCTAGATCCTCTTCGCCTACAACTTTTATTTCAAATATGTTATATGCTTGTTCAATTCTTTATAAGACTAAGCTTCCGATGATTATAGTATTCAACAAGACAGATGTAAGAGATGCAGAATTTGCAAAAGAATGGATGACTGATTTTGAAGCTTTCCAAGAGGCTTTGAGATCAAATCAAGAGTTGAATGATGAGACATCAAATGGATCAGGTTATATGGCTTCTTTAGTAAACTCTATGAGTCTTGTTCTTGAAGAATTCTATTCTACTTTAGACGTTGTTGGATGTTCTGCTTATACCGGTGCTGGTTTTGATGATTTCTTAGATGCTGTAGACAAGAAGGTTGATGAGTACAATGAATATTATATACAGGAAAGAGAACAAATATTGAAGGAGAAGAAGGAAAAAGAGGCCAAGGTTAAAGCTAAACAATTAACATCTTTGATGAAAGATTTAGGTATAAATGGTAAAGAAAAGAAGGAAAAGAAAGAAGATGAAGGTGAAGAAGGAGTGGATGTTTTATCTGATCTGGAAAGCGAGGAAGGTGAAGAAGATGACTATCCTCATGGTATAGTTGATCCAGATTTAGAAGAACCAGAAAGAGAATATACTTTCCCTGGAGATAGAAATGGAGAAGTTAATGATAGCGAAAAGGATATTCAAAGTAGATATCAGCAAGCTTTTGAGCAGACTGCTAAGACTGCTTCGTCTAAAACTGCTGATGAAATCGCAAAATACATCCGTCAATCTCAAGGTTAAAAAAAATGAATATAAACGTGTAAATTATTAACATCAAGTCATTTGTTGAAAATCTTTTTATATATAATTTGATATATATATATACTATGTACAATTAATTCAACAAATATAATGCATAAAGCTTCCTGTAAATGTACTATTCTCTCAATAAGAAAATCTTTTTATTTTCCTTTTCCTTGGCTCGTATGAAACCCATTGAACTCAAATGTGTCAATACTTTAACCGCAGTTACCTCACCGTCTTCGTCTAGTATGCTCATTTTTTCAAAAGAAGCATATTGAGGACCATTAATAACGCACATCAATACCTCAAAAATATTAAAATCTTTTTCAAGTCTGGGAAATATTTGAAGAGGAGTCTTTAAGGCATGTTCTGATATGGTTAAAATTCGTATTCTTGATGGATCTTTGGTATTTGAGCAAAGATTATAAACAGTTTTATTATCCTTTTCAGTGATATTATAAGCCTCCAGTAAGTCTTTTGGATTATTAAGAGTAAAATAGTCATATAGAAGGGCTTGGTCATTAGGGTCAAGATTTGTTATAGGAAAATCCGTTGTTTGACTAGTGTATGCATTATTCAAACTTTCCAGAAATTTTGTGAGTTTATCCCATTCAAACTCAGTGGCTGTACTGGATAAAATCAGGACAAAGGGGTACTTTTCAAGATAGTCCATTAAGTTAATTGAAAACAATTGCTCTGTCTTCTTTAATTCAGCTTCCATTTGTTTCAGTAATAAAGATGGTTTCTTTGGTAAATGTTCACCTTGAAAATTTGTTTCTCCCTTTATTATAGCAGTCGGGCTCAATTTTTGGTTTTGGGGTATATTTGAATCATTGTTAGTGTTGTTGCGTCTTGTATCCTTGTCCTTGTCATTGTCATTGTCGCTAAGTGTTTCGGTCTCTCTATGTGCATTAAAGCATGGAGAGCATGTCTGATAGTTTCTAGCAAATAAGCATCTACTGAAAAATTGATTGCCCACTCTGTTTAAAGACTGAGTATTTCGTATTCTTGATATCATTGCGATGATGTGTCTTGAGTATCAGCCTTGGTTGTGTATGTGATGTGATATAACTATGTAAGTGTAACTAAATTCATCAAAGTACAGGTATATATAATAGCTCTTCGCACAAAAAAATATCTTAAATCTACAAAAATTATTTTCTACGCGGTATTTGAAAGTTTCTCTATTTTAACTTAATTTAATTAGTGACATTTAATAAATTTTAAGAATAACTGTAGATCTAAAATAACTAAACTCATTGAATAGTTTAATTTGGAATGCAAAATGCTATGTAATATATAAATAAATCTTTAAATGTAATATACAAGTCTCATCTCATCAGTCTTAATTTTGTGCAAGAAATCTCTTTTCAACTCCTTCCAAACAGCTTCTAAATTCCATAATTTGAATATTTTCAGCCTCATTTTTCATTATTTTATCAGGAGTTGGTCCTCCAGATAAACCAGCTGGAGGAATCATTCCTTGTTGTCCTTGTTGTTGCTGTTGCATTAGTTGATCAACCATGGATTGGTCTTGTAATATCAATGAATAAACCGATTTCAAACCAAGTAAATTCACAAAATACCAAGAGATAGATGAAACCCATCTGACATTAAGATCTGGTGTAATTATACCATTTTGTAACATATCTTTAAATCTAACGGTTAATGGGAATGGCAATTTCATAACAACAAATCCATTGAAGAAGAAATTGACCCACCACATGATCAAAGTCTGAGGTATATAATTGGCGATATTAGATTTGAACATGGAAAATAAGAAATCGTTGTTTGATGGATCTGTAAATGGATTGACAGGTGAATCATTTTCCTTTGGTGGTGCTTGTTTAAGATACTTTAAAGATGCTAATGATTCTGCTAAATGTGTTTGCTTAGATGCGAATTCAGCTTTATTTAAAAAAATATACCCATTCTTACGAAACAATTTAGCAGCTTGTAAATGTTGTCTATATAATTGAAATTGAAATTAATGAATTAGTAAGTTGATACTTCATAAAAATAGATTTATTAGTTCAAAATTGTAATTGTAATAGTAATACATACTGTTCTCTAGTAGCTCTCCAACTGACTAATTTAGGTGATGGTTGAAGATACATAGTGATGTAAGTTCTAAGAATACCAACAACTACCATGACAAAAGATATAGGTAGTAAGACCCAGTACTTCAGACTAGGGTCCAATGTCAATTCTGGAACTGCGACCATTGTTGTATGTGGTTGATTATAAGATATGGATGTAATATTCGTACTCTTCAACTAGCCAATAGTACTTACTACTGATCAACTCAAATGGTAGACTTTCTCTCAGCTTCAATTAGACTCGCTCTGCAATAGAAGAGGTTTTAGGTGTGACTGTGTATACAACACTTCTAGTGTAGCATAAAATACAAAGCTATTTTAATCTAAATCACTTATTCAGCCCGAGTTTTAGATGTTATATACAGTGAAAGTATACAAAGGGTTAACTGGGTTGTATAATTTATTGAAAACATGCAAAAGACTACTATGATCAAAAATCAATAGTATTAATACTCAAGGACATTATACTAACTTTATACTAGGATTTTTGTATCTCTACAAAATTAATCTTCAAGACTTCATAAAATTCACTATTGATAATTTCAGATATATTCTTACCAATCTAACAACTAGCAACATCAGACTAATCTTAATCTTTATCATTACAAACAAGATCTGTATATACACAAACTGATGTAACTCTTATCATCTCTTAATAACCCTATCCAATAATAGACGCTATAATCAATAACACAGTGCACCACCCAATAATTTCAATATCCGCTGGAAACCGACGGTTATCGCTGATAAAAAGATAAGAAAAATTAAGAAAACATGGGGCAACAAGGAAGGAAGACAGCAGACAACAGCAGAGAAGAGATAAGTTAAATAAAGAAGTACATCTTAATCATTAATAAGTACTTTCTTCTCATTAGACATACATTTGTATAGTAAGAAGATACCAATCAACCATCTCAATAAATTTATTGAAAATGCCCAGCTCAACTGAATCAGAAGTGATCGATTATCTCCTATCTATTAAATCCGTAAGGGAAACAAATGCTCATACTGAAAAGCTTCTCCTATCAAACAAATTGACAAATTTTGACGTTGATCTTACTAATTTAGACAATGTATTGGATTTCGTCGTTGAAACAATCAAACTCAAGTTCCCAACAAATGAATCTTTGAAGACTATCCCTGTTCATGGAAGATTTCAGCATTTTGAAGGAAATATACCAAGATTATCCAATTTGATCAAGAATGAATTCAAAGACTTGCCTGATTTTGAAATCTGTAAAAAATTGGTTGATTTGTTTATCGTAAGTGTGCTTTTAGATGCAGGTGCTGGTAATGTATGGGCCTATGACGAAGATGGTATGAAGACAGGTAGATCGGAAGGAACCGCAATTGCATCATTACATATGTTCATGGATGGAGTTTTCAGTTCTGATCCAAGTGATAAGTTTAAAGTCAATGGTGCCAAATTGGCTCAAATCACTGCTGAAGAATTGGCAAAAGGTGTTCAACATAGTGCTAAGAATCCAATGGCTGGTTTTGAAGGTAGACTAAACGTTATCAATAAACTAGGAGAAACCTTGTTAGAAAACAAGACAGTCTTTGGAGAAGATGGTAGACCAGGTAATATTTGTGATTATTTAGTGAAAAATAAGTCAATAAAGACTGAGACCGGTTACAAGATCGATTTAGAAGATTTATGGATGGTCTTGATCAAATCATTGAATCCAATTTGGCCAAAAGAAGGAAGAATTAAAGTATTCGGTACTACTATTGGTGATGCATGGATTTTACAAAGCAAGATCAAAGCAGCACAGGAAGAATACAAGACTACAGAAGTTCCAGAGAATGCTAAAGTTGTTACATTTCACAAATTGACACAGTGGATGACATACTCACTTTTCGCACCACTTATGGACTATGGACATTTTGAAATTGAGAACTCTCACTATATGACAGGTTTACCAGAGTATAGAAATGGTGGACTGTTTGTAGATTTTGGACTCCTTAAATTAAAGCCAGAAGTTTTGAAACAAGGATTAGAACTTTCTAAATCATTAGGCACTGATCCAACAATCCCAACTTTTAAACCAGACGATGATATTATTGTAGAATGGAGATCATCTACTGTAATACTGTTAGATTTTATATTACCATTAGTCAATGAGAAATTACGCGTTACAGGTACAGAATTTGAGATGCGTTTACCTCAGTTGATTGAAGCAGGTAGTTGGACATCTGGTAGAAGAATAGCTAAACAATTGAGATCAAATGGTGGACCACCAATTGAACTCTTGTCTGATGGTACTGTCTTCTAATTACTCTATATAGATTTATACATACTGAATACAAAAAAAATAAACTCACGTGACATTTAAAGAGGGTTAGAGGGTTAAAACAAGGCGCAGAGAGAGAAAAGGAAAAGCCTCACAAAAATAAAACTGCCATTGAAAAATCCGTGTCACTAACGACTTTCTCGCTCTTCCCTCATAAAATTTTTCAAAAAAATCAGTTTACCTTATATGTACGTAGTAGATAATAATATATTTTACTCTTATTTGATTCCTTTTCTCCTTCTGTAACTTTGAACGTCTCTATATTCATATCAATAACTTATAAAAATGTCTGCTCAAGAAGAAAAGAAGGTTCCAGTCCAAGAACAAATCCACAAGATTAGAATTACTTTAACCTCAACTAAGGTTAAGCAATTAGAAAAAGTTTGTTCAAACATTATTTCTAATGCTTCTCAATTCAACTTATACAAGAAAGGTCCAGTTAGATTACCAACTAAGACTTTATCCGTCTCTACTAGAAAGACTCCAAATGGTGAAGGTTCTAAGACTTGGGAAACTTATGAAATGAGAATCCACAAGAGATTAATTGACTTACACGCTCCAGCTTCAACTGTTAAGAGAATCACTAAAATCACCATTGAACCAGGTGTAGATGTTGAAGTTACTATTGCTTCTTCTGATTAAATATGTTAACTCTTTATTAAAAAAAGTGACATATACTATTAACCAGGGTTATAAAAAAAAGGTTCAATGATTTTTTTAGTGAGTTTTCTACTACAGATAAATGTACCGTTTTCAAATTTTTTTCTTTTCCCTTTCAAAATATGATTGTCTTGTAATGTTTAATAAAAGATGAAGTTTTAAGTTTAGTTCAATTGCTCTAGGCGTACCGTGTATTTGATTATACCAGTTCAGATGATATAATTAATATGAATACATGAGACGTTACGGTGTAGCTATCAGGAATTGATGGCTTGCTACTTCAAATAAGTCTTTTAATTAAAAATTATCTTCACCATCATTTTTTTTCAAGGAAAAAGAAATTGAAAATGTATATATATATACTATACTGTGTTTAATCTCATTAATGATCATCTTTAATGCGTCCTGTTTTATAGGCATATGTACAATAAACTGTTGAAATATTTAATTTTACTTTTGTCTTTGTTGTAGTTTAATAATTTCCAGAATTATTATTAATTGTAATATATAAGCGTCTATAAGTTTCTATCTAGTTTATTCCACATTGATGAATATGCTTCTTCCCAAAAATCACTTTCATCAGATCCAAAATCCAGTAAACCTTCAGTATTTAGCGTAGTTAAAAAAGTCATGTGATTTGAATTCGTAGGGTTTGTAATAGGTGTTGAAGGATCTATAGGAGTTTGACATAATGGTTTATCACCATTAACACTTGGTTTCAATTGTGGTGAAAATCTATTAGAAGTCTCTATAGTCTCTAACTTACAAGCCACATGATTATCATGCAGTGATTCACATGGCACAAGTAAAGCTTTAACTTTCATCAACTTATCCTCTGCATTCTTATTCCCTTGATTGGACATCTGCGTTAGGAGCATTATACAAGAATTTAAAGATTCTCCAACACTTACAGTAACGTTCAAATCTAAATACCAAGCTATCAAAAAAGCTATGGTGGAACTGTATAAATAATCGGTATCCATTGTTCCAAAAGTTGCTAAGATTAACTCATTAAAACAAGCGCTCATTATATCAACGGTTAATTTCGATGCGTTTAAACATAAAGTTACTAAAGTTAACACATTATGTGATAAGTTAGATTCTTTGTAATTGCCCTTGATCTTATCTTCCATTAATTGATACAGTACAGGTATAGTAACCAAATGTAAATTATAACAATGGTTCATATGCCATGAGTATATCAATCTTTGTCTTATTGTTCCCTTGTGTTTATGATCTTGGAAATTCAGTTTAAGATCATCAGGTAATCTATTACTCCAACTTGCTAATTTAGTGAGGATGTCACGAACACCAGCCAAATATTTTGGTCCTTCCAAATAAGGTTCGTCTTTAGAGTATAGTTCAGAACCGATCTTCTCGGCGATTGATGCTAGCTCGATAAACATTGCCATATGTTCAGCACTTGGGAAATCCTGTTTGATAACTTCTCCAATGCCGCGAACTGAAGTCATCTCAGGATACTTTCTAGTGATACTTTTGAATTCAATCTTGGACCCAAATGGATGGCCTAATTTAGCACATAGAAATCTATTGGTTGAATACGCACACCACCAAATTCTCGTACGTGTTTCACTACTCATACCAGGATTTAACTTGAGTAAGTGATCAGTTTCACGGTTCAATCCTAGTCTTATACCCAAATCAACGGCAAAATTAGATAACAATACAGCTTTATCATCATCTCCAACAGATCTGAAGAAACAAGAAAGTAAGATTAGAGTAGCAACATGAATTTCATCCCATTTGGAAATATACCCAAACGTATCAGAAAGACAAGCATTAACTAAATTAGAAACACTTGCATCATCCTGAGAATTCTCTAAAGGAGCACCACTATACTGTTTCCCCAATGCAAATACAATACAGAAGAAACTTCTCCATGAATTCTCCGAGTCTGGTATCTCAAGTGATCCTGACTTGAACCACTGTGATACTTTGCTCTTGAGTTCTTCAACATTGAATGGTAAATACGCATAATTTAAGAAGAAATGTGTATCTTCGATATAATGCAGTATTAAAGGTAAGGTAAGAGATTTTAGTACTTTACCAGTTGGTACAAAGCTTGTAGAAGTGGTGTATTTGGGGAGATTAGCTTTGGGGAAAACAAGTTTTTGCAATTCAGCTAATTTTGAAGCGATGTTATCAGTACATCCAGATTGTAATCTAATCTCTCCTGAACGTGACATAATATCCATATCTTCCAATTTATAACCCTCATTAGGAGTACAAGTATCACATTCAGCATCTTTATCAGTGATACTAATATCTGCATCTCCATCATCATCATCATAACTTATATTTGATTCAACTATACTAGTAACAGAGATACTTCTATTCTTACCCGAGTTAGTTCTCTTAGACAAACGTTCTACCTCCAATTGCAAATCTCTTATAGTCTGTTGCATCTTAGCATAACTCTTTTGAGCAATGGAAACTCTTTTCTCTCTATGAATGTATATACATTTTTCATTAACTACCTCACAAGAGCTACATGTTTCTTTACCGTCACATTTACTTTTACGTTTTCTACAACGTTCGCAACTGTAAACATACAAGAGGTTACTTCAATTAGTATTATGCCTTACGATGTGGAGAGAGTGCTATGATGAATTACTTCTATACCTTATTGTCCATCACTCTAGTCAAATAAGGAACAAAATTCCGGAAATGATACATACGCAATTTTAACTCTTGGATCTTTAACACTGTTTGAGTCTGTAGTCCCTTTGATTATTCCTCGATCATCGTGCAATTTTTTCTGCACTTTGAAAGATTTAGAACCATATATTTTAAACTTGTTAGCCATTCTTATTCACTTCTTTGGCTCATTTGACCAAGCTCATAGAAATGTAAACCGGTCAGTAATATAGTATACGAGCAATCAGATAATCACACAATCACAATCACAATCAATACATGATAACCTATTAAAAAGAAACTTTTCAACTAACCATAATAATAATAAGACTCACCATCATTGGAATACTAGTTCCGTGTTAAGGCACATTCCCACACTCCTCCTTCCCACTATAATAAAAGTATCGAGAAATAGCTTTTCAATTACTCTTTTAAGCTGATTAGATTACTATGTACAATGGTAGTGTAAATATTACATAATTTTATCTTTATCAGCCGGTTTGACTTTATTATTATTTTTGTTAGTCTTATCAGTTTTGAGGAGATAACAAATTGTTACTTATTTAGTGCATTCGCGCATTGAATTTTACCAGCTTCTCTCACCACTTGCATTTGCACTTGCACTTGCACAGCATAGCGACAGTGATTATACTTTTATCGGATATAAAAGTGGTCAGTGCACACAGTACTACAGTTCCAGTATAATAATGTAACCTTATTTTTTTCATTTTCTTCTTCGATTGACTTGGCATGAGTCTGAGTCACTTAAGTAAATGATTGGCAGTGTATAATTCTCGTATTGTCAAGAGTCTTAGTAAAACTTACTCTCCAAGAACCGTTTTATCAGTAAAGTAGTACAGTTTAGTATATTAGTAAAGATTATAAAATGTAAGTGACTGTCTTAAAAGAGAGACTATTGAATTTGGCAAATTTATAAGGCCCGGCCTTTTGAGAATTCAATTCAATAGAAGCAAGAATAAAAAAAAGTGTTTATATATTGTTTTATATAAGTAAAAGCACAGTAACAGTAACATGACAAAATCATGGGAAGTATTTGAAATGAACAGATTTGTCTCCCAATTCTTCTTGGTTGTCTGTAACACCTTGTGCAAGAAGTTTTTCCTTTTGATTGTTTAAGAATCTGTAAATACCAGATAAACTTAAGAAACAAACAGCTGCAACACAGTAACAACCAATAGAAACAGAATAACCTAAATGATATGGAGACTTGTTATAAATTTGTGGTGATACAAGACCAGCAGTGTTACCACAGAATTGATTAATACCTGCTGCCATAGCTCTCTTATAATGTGGAGCATTGTTAGTTAATAACCAACCTTCATTAATACCTGGAAGATATAGGGCAATGGCAATTAAATAACAAGCGAAATATTTAACACCATTACTATCAACTGTAAGTAAGATGATAAAACCAATAACACCACATATAGCTAATGCAGCTTGAATTGGACCACGATTACCTGTTTTTTCAACCATATAAGAAACTGACATATTGACAAATGTTGCTAAAAAGTAAACTGGGATTGTCATATATTGTGATTTTAAACTGTCGAAATGTAAACCAGATTGTAAAATTGATGGTAAGAAAGTGGAGAAACCATACAAATTAACATCAACACAAAATTGAATAACCCATGAAATAAAAGTCTTGTAATCTTTTAAACCTTCCCATAATTGTTTCCATTCAAATCCACCACCCATAAACTTCTTTCTTTGAAATTCTCTAATTTCAAGGACTTTCTTGTGTTCCTCGGTTCTTGGAATATGAGTAACATCTTCTGGTAAGATAAACACTAAAGTAATAGCAAAGACAATAGTCATAAGACCTTCAATCATGAAAAGGTATCTCCAACCATTCCAAGAACCGTGAATATGAGCTAAACCATACATGAGTAAACCACCAAATGCTGAAGAAACACCAGAACCAACCCATAACCAAGAGACACGAGAACTCATTTCATGTGGGAAATAACACATGGCGATATAAACTGATAAACAAGTGAAAAATCCACCTTCGAATAAACCAATTAATAATCTAACAACAAGCATACCACCGTAATTCTTAGCAAACATGGAAAATAATGTAACCATACCCCAACAGAAAGTCATTGCAGCTAAGTAAAGATGTGGTTTCCATAATTTCAATAAGATTGAAGATGGAATTTGGAAAGTAACATATGTAGCATAAACCACGGTATTGATATTGGAAAATTGTTGTTGTGTCATATTAAGATCTTCTAACATACCACCAACTTTAGCATTACCTAAATTGGAACGATCAAGGAAACTAAAGAAATACATAGCGGATAAGATAGGCAAGATTCTCCAATCCATATATCTCAAATATCTCTTTTCAGCAGCTTTATATTCATCAAATGTAGCATAGTGAAGTGTCCATATATTATCATCATCATATTTAGTTGATTCTGAGGAGTCAACAGCCTCAGCTGCACCTAACTTGTAACTTTCTTTTTCATCAGTCATGGCTTGTATAGTTAAGTTTTGATCTTCTATACTAATGAAAGATTTGAGTAAAATATTGTAGTTTGCTAAAGCCAAGTATAAAACACATTTTTCAAACCAGGAACATGATTCCTTGATATATATATATATATTCACATACTTATCAAACAATAAGATTAATCTATCAACATCTTGATAATGGCATTATAACTATAACGGGGTAGATTGAAAAAAAAAGAAAAGAAAAGAAAAGAAATGTTTATCTATCTAAACGGAATAACTTTTCCGGTTTGTCTTAACTATTGAAAATTTGAAAATTTGAAAAATAAACGGGATATCGAAACCGCTTCTATATACACTACCTTTATGATACAATGTATGTGTCACTTGTAGTTAGTTAGTGTTATAGAACGGACAATGCCTTCCTATCTTTGGCACATTACAGATAAGGATACACATTCCTTTTGCCTTTATTTTAGCTCCTTTAATCTATATTAGACTTACCGTGAAAATCAGTTTATTTCATATCCGTTAATTATTCACCGCCGCTTTGATATTTGTATTGTTATTACACTCCTCTTTCCTTCGTTATTATTTTTCTCTTAAAAACGAGTCCTTTTTTATCTTTTTTCAACTTTTCACTTATCGTGTGGTACTCTTGTATTGGTAGTATAATTGGTTATTTTTAACAGGTCATCTGATTGCTACTAGATATAGGTATAGACTATTTCAATTACAACCATGAGTAATGCCGCATTAGCAGAGACTTCTCCTCATGATTTCAGAATCATGTGTAGAAAAGAAGATTTCAACTCTCACACCTCAGGTATCAGTAGAGGTTACGCACAGGCTAATCTTATATGCCTACCAAAGGAATACGAATCCGATTTCTTAGATCTATGTTATAGAAACGCTGTTCCATGCCCATTGCTCGCTAAGACAGATATTGGTGATCCTACTAAAGTAGATGATAAGCAAATTATAAGTGATGAAGATTTTGATATAAGAACCGATTTCCCATTATACAAGGTTTACAAAGAAGGTAAACTTGTCGCTACTAAGAACAATATCAAAGAAGAATGGACCGATTCTCACGTTGGTTTCGTTATTGGTTGCTCACAATCTTTTGAACATCAGCTCGCTTTAGAAGGTTTAACCCCTCGTCATATGCAAAAAGGTACAAATGTCTCTATGTTTAAGACTAAAAAGTACTTGGATCCAGCTGGTATTTTCACTAATTGTAACTACGTGGTAAGTATGAGACCATACAAGCCAGAAGACGTGGAGCAAGTTCGTTCAATCACCAGAGCGTTCAAAAAGACTCATGGTGAACCTATTGATTGGGGATTTGATGCTTTGGAACGTTTAGGTATTAAAGACGCTACCAAGCCTGATTTTGGTGACCCAGTTGAGTTTAAAGAAGGTGAAATTCCTGTGTTTTGGGGATGTGGTGTTACTCCTCAATTAGCTGTTATGCAAGTTGCTGACAAGATTAAGGGAACTGTTATGTCTCATTCTCCTGGTTCAATGTTGATCCTTGATATCAAGGATGAAGACGTTGTCCAATTAAAACTCAGATAATTTGATGTCTGTGACATTACTTATCAAGTTAGATTTATTTACCAAATTTATAGAATCGATTAATATTACTTGTTCTTTATGAAATCGCCACTATCAAATCGTAGGTTCAAGTTATTGAAAAATCTATTTTATTTTAATTTATCTATAAATGAATTGTTACAAAGCATTTTAACTAATTACCTTCACCGAGACTTCTGATAACTTCAACAGTACCATTTCCTCTTGGAGTAAATTGGAAATTGCTACTTTTCAAAGCTTCTCTCTTGCAATGACCATCCGTATCTTCCGGAACTCCATATCCGCCCCCTCCTGGAGTTTGGATAATGAATCTATCACCTTTATAAACATTAATGGAACCTTTACTTCCAATATTAATCAACCTTCCATCTTTTCTAATAACAAAATTTTTACCTTTTGCACCAGGTTCTCCACCATTCATACCATAAGGTGCAAAAATTCTTCTCTCTGATAAGATACCAGCTACCATGGGGATAGAGAATTCCACTTCACGATGAATACCATTACCACCATGAAATTTACCCTTACCACCAGTACCAGGATTAATTTCAAATCTTCTAAGGATAACAGGATACCTTCTTTCTAAATCTTCAGCATCTGTAATCTTGGTGTTTGTCATATTTGTATGAACACCATCTGTTCCATGCCAAGTAGGACCAGCACAACTTCCATTACATATAGTCTCATAGTATCCAAATCCACCTTCACCATCAATACCAATTGTGAAATTAGACATATCACCACCAGAGGCAGCAGAGAATTTGAAAGCTTTGAAAACAACATCAGCAATTCTTTGAGCTGTGGATGTATTACCTCCACAAACAGCCATTCCTTCATCCGGCTTTAGGATGGTTCCATCTGGTACTTTAATAGTCACAGGAACAAGACATCCTTGGTTCAATGGAATATCACCAGAAACCATACATCTCAAACTGAAAATAACTGAAGAATGTGTAATGGCAATAGGAGCATTCCAATTACCATTCACTTGAGCACCAGTACCACTGAAATCAAAAACAGCAGAACCTTCTTCGGGATCAATAGAGATCTTCAAACAAATAGGACTTCCATCATCCATATAATCAACCGCTTTTAACACTTTTGAGTTGTTTTTCTTATAAACTTCACGCAATAAGTTCCTGATTGCCAATTCAGAAGATTTTTGAATTTCTCTCATGTACCTTTGAACAACTTCAAGACCATACTCATCCATCAAAGCACTGATCAATTGTACACCTTTATGATTAGCAGCAATTTGTGCTTTGATATCAGCAATATTATCCTCTAAACATCTGGAACCTGAACAATCTGCATACTGTGCTGGTTCCTCATATAAGATTTTAATCAACTCTTTCTCTTTGAAATAATCATTCTCAACAATTTTCAATGCTTTGACATGTGCACCTTCTTGCCATAACTCAGTAGAAGTAGGAGGCATTGAACCAGGTAAAATACCACCTATATCTGCATGATGACCTCTTGAAGCAGTCCAGAAAATAATATTCTTACCATCTGAATCAAAAACTGGTGTGATGAGTGTAATATCAGGAAGATGAGTACCACCAGCAACAGGTGAATTTGATATAATAACATCACCTGGTTTCAAATTGTTGCCCCAGTGATCAATCTGCCATTTAACAGCATATGCCATTGAACCAATCATCGCAGGAACATGAGGAGCATTAGCTACTAAATCACCTTCAGGTGAGAATACAGAACATGTGAAATCTAAACGTTCTTTAATATTGTTACTAACAGCTGATTTTTGTAAAGATCTCCCCATTTGTTCGGCAACACCCATGAATCTATGACTGAAGACTGATAGTTCAATTGGATCGACTTCTGTTGTGGCATTGTGTACAACTGCAGGAACATGGATGAGAACAGAAGAGCTCAAAATGTAAGCAACAGCACCTGGTATTATAAGTAAAGTCTGAGTACTATCGACTATCAACGCTGGACCATCAACCTTATCGCCAACTTCCAATTGACTTAGTTCAATAACAGGAATAGCATGGGTCTTGCCATCAATGAAAGTTTTTGTCTTTTTGAAACCTGATGTATCTTTTGTAGTGAAACTCAAAGTCTTGAATTCTTTTGTTGGAGGGTCAGGAACTGGAATAGGTGACTTACCTGAGGAACGAACACGGAAAGCATCTACAATAATAGCTCTATCAGAAATAAAACCAAATTCTTTCTTGTGTAGCTCTGTGAATTTAGTAGCTAAATTCTCTGATGGATTATACTCAATCATCAAGGCAGTATTACTACCTTTGTATTTCATCTTTAAGTACATGAATGATTCCACATCCTCTCTATCAAACCCACTCTTCAGCAATTTTCCTTCAGCAGTAGCAACAAGTTCTTTCAAAGTATTATCAAAGTACTCAAATTCAGACTCCACATACTCTAAAGAACATGGCATTTGTTCCTCAAAAACAGAATCAGCTAATGAAATACCATGTGCAGAAAGTAATGAAGAATATTTATGAATGCTAACTTTTGTAATACCCAATTGTTGAGCAATTTGACATGCATGTTGACCACCAGCACCACCAAATGAACAGAGAATATGCTTTGCTGCATTATGACCTTTAGCTTCAGTTAAGGTTCTTATTGGTCTACACATAGATTCATTAGCCACCATCAAGAACCCTTCTGCTACTTCTTCAATTGAGTAATTTTTACCCGTGTCTTTATTGATTTGTTCGGTAATCTTTGCAAAAGCGTTGTATGAAGCTTGGTAATCTAAAGGTTCGTTCTCATTTGGACCAAAGATATTTGGGAAATTCTCAATAAGTAATCTTCCAGTAATCAAATTAGCATCTGTCACAGTCAAAGGACCTCCTTTTCTATAACATGCGGGACCTGGATGTGAAGATGCAGATTCAGGACCAACACAAAGTAAAGAGTTTTTCCATTGTAAAATTGATCCACCTCCTGCTGCAACGGTATTGATATCTAATTGAGGAGTCTGGATTGAAATACCAGAGGTAACTGTCTCAAAAATGTGTTCTAATCTACCTCCAAATCTTGAAACATCAGTGGATGTACCACCCATATCAAATCCAATCAATGGAGTTTGTTCTTCCTCATCATAACATGTTGCACTATAGCCTATAACACCACCTGCTGGACCTGAAAGCACAGATTTTAAACCTGCCATTTCCCTATAGTCCACTAGACCACCATCAGATTGCATGAATTGGAACTTGACTTTATCAAATGCATTCTTTTGGAAACCTTTGAGGAAGCCATTTATGTATAATGAGATTGGTGGTGTAAGGTAAGCGTCTGCTGTGGAAGAATGTCCTCTTCCCAAAAATCCAACCATCGAGGAGACGTCAGAAGAAACAGAGATATTCTCAAAGCCAATCTCTTTAGCCAACTTTTCAACAACTTTTTCATGATCTTTGAATGCATATGAATGAATCAGGCAAATTGCAATTGAACTGTAACCTCTCATCTTGGCCTCAAGTAAAGATTTTCTAGTGCTTTCGATGTCAATTGGTTTCAAGATTCTGATTGGCTCCCATGTTATACCTTTGACAATTTCTGGATCAGACCAGTCAATTTCATTGGGAATTCTAGATTCTGACCATGAATCAATAGTAACTCTTTCATCAATTTCAAAGACATCCTTGTATAATACGTCTCTTCTGTTTATAGTTACATCAAACATATAAGGTCTACTTTGATCACCGATTTTCAACAGATCTTTGAAACCTTTGGTGACAAAGAATGCCACATCGGCACCTTTTCTTTCTAGCAAGGCATTTGTGGCAACTGTAGTTCCAAGCTTGACCTCAAAAACGTCATAGAGATCCAATAAAGATTTTCTGTCAATAGTTGTACCTCTGTGGATTTCTAAGACTCTTCTGATAACTTCAGTGGGTGCATCTGGATAACTGTTAGGATCAACTGATAAGATCTTTAAGACGATATCAGGCTGACCAGGTCTAGTCGCAATACAATCAGTGAAAGTTCCACCACGATCTGAAAAATTCAATAAAAAGGTTAGTACCTTAAATAAAGTCATATCAGTTTGAAAATCTGTTACATACCAATTGATATTCTCAATACTCTATCTTCTTGTACCATTTTCTGCTAGAGCTGTAGATTGTGTCTTCAAACTCTTATCTAGAGTTCTTTGATGTTGAAGTACCTGTCAACACCTTTATAATATGCTATATACAAAGTAAGTCTGGGGAGAGCGATAAAGCTTATCCTTAATAAATTTCCTTTTATGGAAGTTCTTAGGAAATGAAATGCCTAAGCTACTATTACGGTATAAGTGAGCCGAAAACCGATCTTTTTTCAAAAAAACGGAATGAGAGATTGATGGATGTTCCTTCCCGTCTTCTTCCAGGAGTTCAAAAATCACATTGATTATTCCCGATAAGAATACAAGTGGCTTCATATATGAACTGATTTCAAATGTTAACGATCATTTGATCTTCCATATATTAAGAAGTTGCCGATAGCATGGTATTTACTGGATGATTATCAACGTGATCTCTTTCCTTAATCTTTATACTAATCTATTTCCAATGTATATCTCATTGTAGTATCTGAATGCAACAGCAGATCATACTACTCAAACCAAAAACTCCGTGCCCATTAAGTAATGAACCACGCTGATCCCTCTTCTTATCTTACCTTATCACTCCTTATCTAAAAGCTGTCTGATAAGCCGCTAACACTTCTTGTCTTTCATTGATTATGTAATAAGAATTATGATAAGTTTGATTACATAATCAAAACTGACCCATAATAAATTTCGAACTTATAAGATTGCCTAATTAGGCAACATGTAAACAAGTCAAGAAGATTTTAAAACACTTTCTTTGCAAATATTGTGGAATATTTCATAGCTACTTAGCTCAAATTGTACAATACTATAATTGAAGACAATTGATTTCAATACTTCAATTGCTTAGACTAAGATATCATCAGATCTGAATCTTTACTATATCTTGATAAACGACATCAATGGTTAGCAAACACTTATATGCGAAGTCCTTCTGGGCACCAGAAGATGAAGCATGTGACTTACTCGTGGGACAATTCCATAAAAGTTCAAAGACCCTAGAAACTTTACTCACTTTTTACAAAGAGCGGACTGCAATAGAAGAAGAATACTCAAGAAAGTTAGCATCATTGGCTAAGAAATCAAGCAGTCTTCCATCAAATGAAGTGGGAACATTGAAAGATAGTCTAGAGCTCTTCATCCAAGAGACAAAGCAACTTGCTTTAAGTCACTCTTCTGAAGCTTCAAAAATATCTGAAAGTATATATACCCCATTATTTGAGTTTCTAGGTGATCAAAAGGGTAAGACAAAACCTGTTGAGTCAAACATTTACAAACTTTCAAAATATAAATCACATCTTCAAAACAAAGTTGATTTAGCTAAAAAGAAATATAAAGCAAGCTGGCAAAAACTAAATAGTCTCAAGACAGAGCAAATATTAATGGATTACAGTGAAGCTTCCATAGTGGATGCGAAAATTTCCAAAGCAACCGAAGCTTTAGCACATCATCGCTCAGAATATTATAAGCTTGTCAATGAATACAACGCCGTATATCAAACATGGAACGCGGAATGGGCTAAAGCATGTGATCATTATCAACTTCTTCATGAGGAAAGAACAAGATACCTAAAGGCAAATATATGGGAATATGCTAATGCTATTAGTACTACTTGTCTTGCTGATGATTTATCCTGTGAAAACATTCGTTTGAGTCTCGAAAAATGTAGCGTAAGCAGTGATCTTGTGGACTTTGTTGAAATCAATAAGACTGGAACCAAAATCAAAGGACCTGAAGTTTTTGTAGACTATGCCAAGGGAGAAGTTGAAAAAGAAAGAGAACTTATCGATGTTCAGTCCAAGCAAGATATTGCACTTGGAGTTGCTCCAAGCACTAAATCAGAACCCCAATACAATAAAAGAAACCCTCCTCCACAACTCACTCAAGAAGCTGAGACAAAATTTGACTTTCTTGATAGACGTGAAGAAACTTTCAAGGAACTTCAAAGAAAAGCCAATCTTGAAGCAAACAGGGATGAATATCTTTCATTACCATCGGAAAATGGTGATAGCAATGTATTGAGTAGCTATTCTAACCCAACAACAATGACAAGTTATAACAAGAGTGATTCATTTTCAGACACTAACTGGAAACATGCCCCTCTTCCTAACAGTGAAAATACCAATGAATTGAAAACCAGTGTTTACTCTAATCCTTTATTACACTCATTTCAATCTTATGACAAGCCTACTGAACCTATCGATCTTAGACTTGACACATTAAAAAGAAAAGACTTTCCATCTTCAAACAGCAGACTCCAAAATCGTGACTCATTGGATAACTCTCATTTTGAAAACCCTAAAATGTTCAGAGAGTCTATGCTAGAAGTGAATAGCAATGTGCTAGATCCATTTGCTAAAGATGATATACCTGAAAAAAGTTCCAAAAAATTAGGATTCTCTAATTTACTAAAGATACCATATAAAACATCAACTGTAGGAGCAAATGACAGCTCTCCCACCTCAAAACTATCAAAAAGTCAAATAAAACAAGATATTCTTTCCTTACTACCCTTGCCACAACAACATCTTCAAGAAAAAGAAAATGAAGAAGCCAAGACAAAAGCAGCTGTTTCTGCAGCACCACAAAGACAAGTTTCAGAAACAAAATTACGCAAATCTAAATCCAGTGCCACATTGAAAAGTAAGTTTATTGGCCCTAACAACTTACCCTTGAAATCAAGTGAAGGTTACAATGTTATAAAGTACACAAGGGCTCAATACAGTTACAAAGCTGAGATCGAAGAAGAGTTGTCTTTCCAAAAGAGAGATATTCTTTTAGTGCTGCATACACAACCAGATGGATGGTGGTACGCAGAAAACCTGAACAGTGGTAAAACTGGATTGGCTCCAAGTAATTACTTGGTCGAATTGTAAATTAAAATTGTATAAAAGTAGAATATAATATATATAGTGTTTTCAATAAGGAATGGATACATGAAAAAGTTTGAAGCAGGAAAGATGGAGTAAAAGTTGCAGACTTCAGCTGATACCACTTACTTTTTTAGCGTAAAAGTAAGACAACACCGCAAAGAAACACATACAGGTTGTTATTCCATAGAACCATGTGAGTCCCTCGTGATCTTGCCCTGGAACAACACAGTTCATACCCCATAACCCAGTAACAATATTCATAGGTAAGACAATTGTACCAAGAATGGTGATTTTTCCTAAGACATCATTCATTTCATTATTGACTCTTGTCATATCAATATTTATCTGCGCTAAGTAATTAGAGTGTGATCTGGCGAGTAACTTCTCATAATGATTCAAGGATTGAACCATAGTTATAATATGATCTTGGATATCACTGAGGTACATTGCAATCTCTGACCTTGGAGGAGCGTCCCATTGTTCACTACATCTTTTAGCAAAACCCTTGATCACATCAGCTTTGAATGAAAGAAGACGCAGTATTGACATCACTTTTTTACGACAATCACCAATTCTTCTCAGCATATCCCCTTTTCTTCTCCAACTGATGACCCTTGTTCTTGATGATGAAGAGGACATCGATGAGGACTTGGAAGAACGTGTGAGATTAGATCTTCTGTCAAATG
This sequence comes from Wenyingozyma methanosorbosa, assembly GCA_030570755.1. Classification (NCBI taxonomy): domain Eukaryota; kingdom Fungi; phylum Ascomycota; class Pichiomycetes; order Pichiales; family Pichiaceae; genus Wenyingozyma; species Wenyingozyma methanosorbosa. Next base: position 3,650 of record JAJLWP010000046.1, on the reverse strand, counting down.
GTACCAAGCCAGAACCTCTACGTTTCATTCTGAGCAAAACATGATCGTCTTCGTCTTCAGACTCATCATCTGACTCATCATCTGAATCTTTACCACTTTGCATTACCAAAATCGCATCTTCAATAGCATTGACTTCGTCTTCAATACTCTCAATCATAGGAGCGAATGCATCGGTAACATCATCGATCAGAGCATATCCTATCCAGTCTGAGCTAACAGTGAGATAGTCACGTAATAAACGTGCTCTTCTTCTGACATTCGCTGGGTGCGGAGTTGGCTTGAAATGAAAAGTGATTACACCGTCACGGAACACAATAATGTACATGTTCAGTGGTTCCAAGTCACCACTTTTACTTTTATGTTTTTTGGATTTGACTGAATGATTGTATCTGTTTCCTTGATCAGACTGATCATCATGACTTTTGGATGAGAATAATCTCTTGAACTTATTAATGATACCTTTTTTATCGCTACTATTGTCACTCGAGACATCATTCATGAATGTCTTTTCTAAATCTTTTTTCCTGTTATTCCTTTCTAATACGATATCAAAGGATGTAAAACAAACTAAGTAATAATCTTTGAAAAGCTCAACTTTTTCTCTTGTCTCCCCTAAGAAGATATCCTCTGTGGTCAAAGGATGTATACTGAAAGCTTTAGATATCACTTTAAGCTCTTCTTCAGTAGGATTCAAAACATCTAGCCAAAACGGATTTATCTCAGTAACAGAGTTAGAAACTGTAGATTCGTTCATTATGGAAGCTGTCGACGCTGTGTTACTTACAGTAACAGAAGGTGATTTTATTCTGGAATGAGCCGCTTGTAGCGGAGCAAGTTGCGTAGTGGAAGGCATAGTAGATAAAGTTGATAAAGGAGGTTCACCTTCCTCTTGCAAATCGTAAGAAGGAACAAATAATTCGCTAAATGACTTTGAACCATCGTTCTTTAGTAGTCCAGATATATTGGGTGCATGAATTGTTTCATCGAGATCCTCTCTAAAGTAAGTAAATCTCATCTTTTCCATTTCAGTTTGACGATCAGTGAAGGGGGAAGGAAATGGAATTTTGGAGTCTGTAGACCAACCAGTGGAGATCCCGTCTTTTTTCTTCTCGTGTCCAAGTAAAGGTTCTGTGTATATAGATCCCTCATCTATATTTGAAACAATAGGATAACTGAACCCTACATTATCTTGTCTTTGAGAACGGCTACTGCTGCTACTGATGCCACTTAGACGTCTAGATAATTGTTGAGAATTGGCTTGTATTTTCTTCTCTCTTTCAATTTCTTCTTCCGCAAATTGTTGTAGAACAGAAACGTCGGGCCATGCTTTACGCTTACCTGCTTCATCAACTGATTCAACTGGGAAACAGACATCATCTAACGATGAAGCATTGGAAGATCTTCTAGATGATGGATTAGATGAAGCATAGACGGAATTGCTTGCATCACTATCACTATCTCCATCTCTATGCTCGCTATGATCAGAACCATATCGAATATTGAAGTTTTTATCCGAAGAGGGTGATATACGTCTTATATAAGGCTCGTATGGATTCTCTTTTGGATTAGATGATGGTATTATAAATTCGCCTTTTGCCTTATTTGAACTAAGTCTAGATTTTGCAGTTGACACTGATTTGCGAGCGGGTGATGATGGGCTGATTGAACCATAACCACTTTCACTTTGATAGATTTTGCTATATGAATCATTTCTTTCGGTTGCCTTTGAACTGAGGCCCGAATTTTCTTCAAAACTAGTGGATGCAAAAACATTTTTCAACCCACTAGCCCTACCTTGAGAAGAATTACCTGAGTTTTGAATTTTCATGCTATTATTGCTACTCTTGTTGTAAATTTTGCTTTTTGACACGCTTTGTCTTCTGCTCTTGGGCTGACGTGCAGTTGCTGTCATACTAGTATTTGCCACCGATGAACGTCTGTGATCAATCACTGGCTCATTCGCGCCCCCAGTTGATGAATCAGATGAAATGTCGTTGTGTAGGATCCCTAGTGCATCAATTTCTCCTTCATGCGTGTTGTAATGAGATGATAATCTTCTATTGTGTGAAACCCCAAATGATAGAGAGTTGGTGGATGTTTCGCTGAATTTTCTTGTATGATGGCTTCCTGGTAGTTCCTTAGTCGGCGAGCTGTTCACAATTTTGCTCTCTGCAGAACCAGATTGCGCATTTGCTTTGTCTGAGTCCATTTGCGTATACCTGATTTATATTATCTATTTCTTGAATCGGAGGCGGAAAAAGAAAGGACGTAAATCGAATCACGGTATTGAAGTCGATGTATTTAGTAAATGATGACTAACTTAAACTTGTGGACGGGGATTGTATAATAAATCACTATAAGTGCAGGATTAAGAGATTTCTTTATTCAACATTGCTACTATCGTATTGTCTGTCATATACGAATAATACAAGAATTCAATTGTTTTCATAATTACCCTTACATAAAATTTGGTTACCGCAACACACGACTAATTTCCTTTTCTTTGTTAACTTTACATCCTTTACAATATATTGCATCCTTGCACATTTCCAGTTTGCAAATCACATCTTTGCACTGTATTGTGGACACTTTTCTTTTGTCTTTTAACTTGAAAGATAGATACATAATAGCAGTTATAAGATGGCCATAAGTCTCTATGGTAGTTTTGAAGTAAAACAATTGCATTTTGCAAGTCCAAGTATATACACTCCGCTCGTAATTTGAAAATATATGATTTATACCCCTCACATCCTTGCACAAAAAGTGTACATTTTCTCAATTTATGAAAGATTGTATGCCAGGATGTATACTTTTTATCTTGTCAAAAGAAACTTTGAATCCATTCCCACATTTGCTATACAACTCTATTGATCTCAATTTCGAACTCTAATCATGCTAAAAATGCGTTTAAAGGTTTTGAAAAATTTGACAAGTCCGGAAATTGGGTATTACACGCTGAGAAAACACACTGAATATCACCAATACATCTCTACACCACACCCCAACATCTCTACACCGCTACCACCATGTTCACCTCACCACCACCTTCCACACCTTCTCCACATTGACCACTATCCACAGCACAATTCCACCGAACCTACACCACGCCACGCCACAAAATCCACCCCACCTCACCAACCACAAACTAGAATTATCTTTTTAAAATATTCAATAGAATAGGATATGGTACAAGGTAATTTTCAATCAAGTTCTGAAAGTAGCAATACACTCTAGGAAAAATACTGCTTCTTACGGTATGCATAAGTATATAGGTTGGGTATGGTCTTGATATATAACAATTACAATAAAGTGTACCCATAGTTAAGGCCTAACTATGAGAAAACAAGAGAAAACAAGGAAACAGAAGGAAAAACAAGGAAAAAAAATCTGAACAAGGAAAAAAACAAGGTTCACACTAAATTGGCGCCGACCACTATTGTATATTGCACAGTGTCAATATTAAAGATAGTGTTGTTTAGGTTGTATAGGATTGTAGTAGAGAAAATACTGATTCTTACGATATACATAACTATATAGATCGATATAATGAATAAATAGCAAAAGCAACTAGAAGTATAATAAAAATCTGGCCCCATAGTTAAGGAGAACAAGGAAAATAAAAAACAAGGTCTCTCATAGTTAAGAAGTTC